>SJYO01049755.1:4615316-4741804 GCA_006410555.1 Capra ibex
GTCGTACGAACCCCGACCACGTACCCCTACTGGGTCTCTCTACAACACCCCTCCCTCCACCCTCCCCCCAAGTACAAACCCTTACGTACATTCTTAATTTCTAAAATTTTAATTTTTTTTTTTTTCTTAACACAGACATTGTTACAATGTAGACGTGTTTGGTTAAAAATTAATGAATGAAAAATTTTTAAGAATCACATCAATTAAATTTCTATTTAAAACAAAAGATAGAAATTTCTTAGAATAAGTTGACTAACAAAACGGAACCTTTTATTCTGTTACTTCAATCAACCTATAACAAATGTACTTTAAAACTAATTACGAATTAAAAATGAATTTACTTGACCCTGATTTGAAGTATCTTGACACTCCTGACTTGACAATTAGATTTGAAATATCTAACCTTTCTGTCACCTACGAGAATGGGTCACTTTTTTAATTAAATTGATAAGGATTATCTATCAGTAAGTTGTGAAGAACTTCTGTAGGTCCTTACTTCCAAAATGATGTTTCGTTTTATAAGTTACTACAAAGGTTCATGTTTACTTGAAGCCGTAAAATTATTTGAACGGATTTGATTTTAACGTATCAAAAAGTATCGATTTTGATAAAATTTTTAGTATATTTTATATATATTATGGGATAGTCTTCGGTAAGTTTATGGAGATAAAATTTTAATTTTGAGTATTCTAACTTATGACTGGTCCTTTTCTTTTTAGATAAACTATAAACGACTACTTTGATGTTAACCAAATTTATTAGGTATTTATGTCTAGGGTATTTTTCAATTTAAAGTTCCGAAGACCCCTGAAATCCATCAAGTAAAAGGATAGAAGAGATGTTACATTGGCTCAAAAAAAAAAATATGAGGTAATAATTATTTATTAAATTTATAGATACTCGAGAATGAGTTTATAGTATGATTTCAACTTACACTTCACAACAAGAGACAAGTTTACTTTAGATATAAAAGTCTTATAACAATGTAAAGAACTAGGAGACAATAATATTATAAAATTTCAATAATTTGAGTTAAAATTATTGAAGCGTTTAACATAAACAGTAACTATATATATGAATCGATACGGAAATTGAAATTAGTCTTATATCCTGGAGAAAGAACGGAGAAACCCATACTTATATAAGACATCTCTTATTCTAATTATGGAAGGAAGTCCTTTCCACATCTGAATGAAATTACTCAAAATCCAGGGATATGTTTTGGTGTGTAAAGACGAGAGAAAAGGAGAATATCATTTATAACACTGGAAAATTATTCCTCCGCGACCACCCATAATCTTTTATGTGACTCTACCATCAGATTTCTGAAAAGAATCAAGATAAAGACCGTCATTTATCGGTTATCTTAAATTCGTTCGGACATTTAGTAAGAAACGAGTTATATAAGAAAAGGTTTTTCGAAAAATAAAACACACCCCCATATCTGTCAATTGTTACAACACTATCAGAGTCCACTTGTTGTTATCCTGAGTCGACATGTATCAGTACAAACAAGTTATATAAGATTAACAGTTTACTTCTTAAACTTAGTCTATGAAAGACTTCATAAGATTTAAAGAGTTGAAGACACTTATATATTTAACTACAGTTGAGTTTCAGTATTGGTTATAGACAAAAAGAATGTTTAGTTTTTAATTTTAAACCATGATATATGACGACGACGACGGTTCAACGAAGTCAGCACAAGTTGAGACACGCTGGGGTATCTGCCGTCGGGTGGTCCGAGGGGGCAGGGATCCTAAGAGGTCCGTTCTTGTGACCTCACCCAACGGTAAAGGAAGAGGTCACGTACTTTCACTTTTCACTTTCACTTCAACGAGTCACCACAGACTGAGAATCACTGGGGTACCTGACGTCAGGTGGTCCGAGGAGGTAGGTACCCTAAAAGGTCCGTTCTCATGACCTCGCCCAACGGTAACGGAAGAGGAATGATGTATGATCTATATTTACGTTAGATAAAAAGATAATCAAATAATTATCATTCAAAGTATTGGACGGACACGATTCATGTAATTTCATATAAATATAATGGGTCTTAATTTAAGTCTTCTTGTGTACCTAATTACATTGTCATTCTACTCGGAAATATGGATGTCCTCCGAAGAATTAATTTTTGACAAGACACAGACCCACACAGACATATACGGACCATGTATACGAATGGAAATGGTGATCCCCAGTAGTATTACACGTGCAGACTCTTTTCCTTCCGAAACTTCGGACAGTCACTGAGACACACACACACACACACACACACACACACACACACATCCACGTCGTTACGTACTATTAGCGAAAGAAATACCTAATATATTGAACTTTCTCCTGACACCAAATTTGTATCTAAAAGTACAACTGTATATGCACTTTAAGAAGATGGTACTCTTAACGAATATACCTCTCTCTTTTTTTAATACGAAACAAAGGGTAAGGGATATGTCAACGTAGACTAAATCGTAAACGAAGTAATGTTTGAAGAACATAAATCAAACATAAGATATAATAGTCAATGAGTTCCTACCATTATTTAAAGATTTACAAATCTTATTCAATCATATAACTAAATTATATTCCATCGATAAATGGATAAACATTAGTTTCCACAGGTAAAAATTAAGGTCATTTTATTTAGTCTCTATCCGATATTATTATATCAGTTATAAAAACATTTGACTTTTATCAAAATAACACTGTCCATAATGTGTAGTATTCCTCAAAATAGTACAATTTAAACCGTTTAAAATTAAAAGGACTACATTTACAACAAGTATAGAGGGACCTCCTATTGACTGTGTCAAACTGTAAGTTTTAATACTTTACTAAAATTGTGACGTACTAACTTTTTGTGTAAATAGTTCGGACATTCTTTATGAATCCAGTGTTAACGGTTTAAATCGTTTGTAGTTGTTTTTATGTCAATTTACACTTAAAGTCCATTTGTTGTTTATATAAAATCATATTCATATAGGGTACATTATAAACACTGTGTGTGATTTCTTAATAGACAATGAATAGACTTTAAGTTTAAACTGATCCATAGAAGAACCAGAATAATCGGTTTCTTAAACAAATAAAAAAAGGTATTTTACTGAGATATCGTGCATTGACAGAAATTGAAGTAAACTTCATTCAAACAATCTAACATAACACTGTCGACAGTATAGTCGTACGTAATTCTTTTGAGTAGTTTTAACCACTTAAAAACACATCGGTAAAAATTATAACTTCTACCTTCCTTTTTCGTTGTAAAACCCGTATCCAATACGAAATAATAAAGTTCTTTCCATTTTTGTGTTATCTTTGAGTTTTTTCTAAACACGTCACAAAACTCTTTCACGACAACGACTAACTTACACAGTTTTACCAAACGTATCAAAACACGACTAACCACGACCTGTTACGAGGTGCGAATCCCACTGGTCAACTTCAACTGTCACTACTCCACCTTTGTCATTAACTGTCGTTAGTCACAATATGGTACGTCCTGTACCGGTTGTATGAGTTTTATAGGTTTAGTTCGTGGCCTTCAGTACACGAGGTAGAACTTATACAATTAGTGAAACTACAAACCTGAGGTGTTTTCAATTCACTTTTTTGAAAGAACTGACATAAAGACATACGTCAAGAGAGGAATTTTCATTACTTTTGTAAGGTAAAATTTTTGTTTAGTACTATCTGTTACTTATAACCTATGACATGTTACTACACCTTACCTTCTCTAACACTTCGTTCACTTTACTTGGGGACGGTGGGTGTCGTTTCCTACCAGAAGTAAATTTCTTACACTACAACACATATACCACCCTAACCTTCCCTTAGGAGATAATACTTAAGGCAGATCTTTTGGTTTACTAATTAAAGTTGTTCCTGACGAGGGTTTATCTGGTTGATTTCCGTTTCGAACTGCTTTTGGAGGGTCTTAATCTATTGTCTTTTGTGTAGTAGAAGGTAGTCCTGCTTAGTTCTGACTTACAAAGAAAGTACTGGTCCGTTTTTGACAATGTTAAACTGACCCTTCAAGACTAAGTAGACGACATAAGTGTTTTGTAACGTGGAAGTCTACAGATAAATGCAGGTAAATAAGACCAGAAATATTTTAAGAGAATTGTCGTTTTTACAGTTAAGGGACTTTCAGATATTTTCCGTGGACTTTATCAAGAAACGAGTTTTTCTATTTTTCAAAACCTTTCTACTACAATACTTCGACTCTAAATATGTAACAAGTTATTTCAAGAGTCTCTTTTACTTTTGACACAGAAAATAAAAATGAATTTTTTTTTCCGTCCTTTAAACCGATTGACTGATAAAGTATACTGTTTACAAGAATCACATATTTATACATGTCAATTCATTTCAAACGAAGGGGACACCGTATCGTCATTTCTTAGACGGACGTAACGTCCTCTGGGCCCAAGTTAGGGACCCAGTCCTTCTAGGGACTCTCCTCCCTTACCCTTGGGTAAGGTTATAAGAACGGACCTTTTAGGGTACCTCTCTTTTCGGACCGTTCAATACGAGGTATCCCAGTGTTTCTCAACCTGTGTTGACTTCACTTACTCGTACGTTTTCACTTCAATACAGATGATATATATGTATATTTTAATACAATATTTTATATGTTTTTTCTCGATATGTTTTTTCTAGAATTACTGGTTTTTTTTTGGCACTACCACACTAGTGAGTGGATCTCGGTCTGTAAGACCTCAGGGTTTAGTTCACCCGGAATCCTTTGTAGTGTTACTTGTTTTGATTAGCTCCACTACCTTAAGGTTGACTCGATAAAGTTTAGGACTTTCTACGACGACGACGATTTCACGACGTGAGTTGTACGATCGTTTGAACCTTTAGAGTCGTCACCGGTGTCCTGACCTTTAGTAGAAAATCCTAACGTAAGGTCAGGGTTTCTTCACGTTACGGTTTCTTACAAGTTTGATACTGTATTAACGTGAGTAAAGTGTACGATCGTTCCATTACGAGTTTTTAGGAAGTTCGATCCGAAGTCGTCATGCACTTGACGTTTGAAGGTCTACATTTTCGATCTACATATTTTCCGTCTCCTTGGTCTCCAGTTTAACGGTTGTAGACAACCTAATATCTATTTCGTTCTCTAAGGGTTTTTTGTAGATGAAGACGAAGTAACTGATACGAGTTACAAAATTGACACACCTAGTGTTGTTTGACACCTTTCAAGAATCTCTACCCTCATGGTCTGGTGGAATGGTTGGAGGACTCTTTGGAGAACTCTTTATACGTCCAGTTCTGCCCTGTCGATCTTGACTTGTACCCTTGTTGTCTGACGAAGGTTTAACCCTTTCCTCATTGAGTTCCGACATATAAAAGTGGGACGAATAAAGTGAATACACGTCTCATATAGTATACTTTACGACCCGACCTACTTCGTGTTCGACCTTAGTTCTAACGGTCCTCTTTATAGTTATTGGAGTGTATACGTCTACTGTGGTGGGTATACCGTCTTTCGCTTCTCCTTGATTTCTCGGAGAACTACTTCCACTTTCTTCTCTCACTTTTCCGACTGAATTTTGAGTTGTAAGTCCTGATTCTAGTACCGTAAACCAGAGTAGAGAAGTACTGTTTATCTACCCCTTTTTACCTTTGTCACTGTCTAAAATAAAAGAACCCGAGGTTTTAGTGATGTCTACCACTGAAGTCCGTACTTTAACTTTCTACGAACAAGGAACCTTCTTTAAGATACTGTTTGTATCATCTGTCGTATAATTTTTCGTCTGTATAGCGAACGGTTGTTTCCAGGTTATTAGTTTCGATACCAAAAGGGTCACAACACACACTCACACTCTCAACCTGTACTTCTTCCGACTCGTGATTTCTTAACCATGAAAACTTGACACTACGACTTCTTCTGAGAACTCTCAAGGAACCTGTCGTTCCTCAAGTTTGGTTAGTTAGGATTTCCTTTAGTTGGACTGATAAGTAACCTTCCTGACTACGACTTCGACTTCGACTTCGAGATTGTGAAACCGGTGGACTACCCTTCTCGATTGAGTGACCTTTTCTGGGACTCCGACCCTTTCTAGTTCCCGGACTTCTCTACTCTGCTGTCTTCTACTCTACCAACCCGCCGGAGTCGTTCAGATACCTATACTCAAACTCGTTTAGGGCCCTCTGTCACTTCCTGTCCCTTCGGATCACACGACGTCAGACACCCCAGTGTTTCTCAATCTATACTGACTCGTTAACTTGATGTTGCTCTATCCCCCTTTTTTTAGGACACACGTCTTTTGATATTCGGTGACTACTTTGTTTAATTTCCACTGTATTTGGTTACCTCTTTTTAAAGTACAAGAACCTAACCTTCATAGTTGTAACACTTTTACTGATGTCATGGGTTTGTTAGATGTTTAAACTACGTTAGGGATAATTTAATGGTTACTGTAAAAAGTGTATTAGTCTTTTTTTTTTCAAAAAAAACAAATCTTTGTGTTTTCTGGAACTTATCGGTTTGGTTAGGACTCTTTCTTTTTACTTTGATCTCGTTAGTTCGAGGGATTGTAGCTTATATGATGGTTCGATGTCAGTAGTTTTATTATACCATGACTCTCTCAGTTAAGGATCCATCCAACTATTCGGGTCCCAGAGGCTCCTCCTCTTTCCTCAGACCCTGAGAGCTCCTCCTCTGTCCCCAGACCTCAACAGTTCTTCTTCTTTTCCTGTTTGAAGAAAAAAAGGATGTAAGGAAGTATAATTAGTGTATTTTGTAAAAAAGAAATCCGGGTCTCAACTACTAATGTGTCGTTTTGTTGAGTAGAATTCGAGACATGATTCCTAATATATTGATGATACATAGGACGAACTCCTGTACAAAGAGGAAGAACTCTTAGAAGACTGGTTAGGACAGTAGAATTTTACATACAACACCCTCCCCCCAACCATTCTAGAAATATAACAATCAAGATTAGAACAATAGAATTACATATAACACCCAGACCATTCTGAAAATGTTGGAACTCTGTAAGAAAACTAAATGACATTATTGGTTAACTTTTTCACACATCGAGAGAACGATTCTGATCGTTCCACCACCCCCGAGAGAGACAGGGAGAAGACTATAGATACAGTCTTCTGAATAGACAGGAGAAAGTGAAATATTTTGAGACGATGTGTTTTCGAGAACTCACTAGTTCGACCCAGGGACCAGGACTTCGATTTCAGGGACCAGGGTCTAGATTTAGAAGAAGGAGTCTCTAGTGTTTAGGTTGTAACAAGTGGTATTCGACCGTATTTATGTCTTTATATCTATTTACGTTGTACTATCTTTTGGGTCTGCATTTGGATACGTGGATACCAGTGGAACGGAAACTGTTTCCTCCGTTTTTATATCTTACCTCTTTTACATCGGAGAAGTTATTTATCACGAGTCTTTTGACCTGTCGATGTACATTTTCTTAATTTAATCTTATGAAGGATTGTGGTATGTGTTTTATTTGACTTTTACCTGATTCCTGGATTTATATTCAGGTCAGTGACATTTTGAGAATCACCCTTTGTGTCCGTTTCGTGAGTATTTAACGTCGTCTAGGAAAACCTGGTTGAAGGATATAATTTTTTTTTTAAAATTAACCTGGATCAATTTGAATTTTAGAAAAATGTCGGTTTCTTTGTTATGTGTTTCGTTGTTCTGTTGGGAGTTTTACCCTCTTTTATAAAAGTTTAATTCGTTGACTGTCTCCTAATTAGACGTTTCATGTGTTCGACAAGTACGTCAAGTTATCGTTTTTTGTTTGTCGGGTTAGTTTTTTAACCCGTCTTCTGGATTTGTTTCTAAAGACGTTCCTTCAATAAGACAAATCGACAAATCAGAGAGTCAGTACAGGTTCAGAAACGATGGGACAGTACCCTAAAAAGTCCGTTCTTATACCTTCCCCGACGGTAAAGGAGGAGGTCACCTAGAAGGACTGGGTCCCTAACTTGGGTGTAGAGGAAGTAACGTCTGTCTAAGAAATGGGTGACTCGGTGACCCTTCGGGGTATCTTTAGTATGTCTACCGGTTCTTTGTGTAAAGTTCTATGAGTTTTAGTGAGTAATAATCTCTTTACATTTAGTTTTGATGTTACACCGTAGGGGAGTGTGGTCAGTCTTACCGGTAGTTGTTTTTAAGATATTTTTTAACAACCTCTCCCATCCCTCCTTTCCCTTGTGAGAACGTAATAACCACCCTTACATTTAACCATATCGGTAATGCCTCTTGTCATATTTTGTCATACAAAAGGAATTGTTTGATTCTTTTTTTACTGGTATAGGGGTCATTAGGGAGATGACCCATATATGGGGTTATTTTTTGGTGTTAAGCTTTTCTGTGTACATGGGGTTACAAGTAAAGCCGTGACGTTATCGGTCCTGTCCCTTCGTTGGATTTACAAGTAGATGCCTACTTACCTATTTCTACGTCATATAAATATGTTACCTTGTAATGAGTCCATATTTTTCCTTGATTTAACTAATAAATATTACTACACCTACTTGAATTTGAGACAGTAGGACTAGCATCGTACATTCTTAATTTCTAAAATTTTAAATTTTTTATTTTTTGATTTTATTTTATTTTATTTAAATTTTTTATTTATTTAAATCCGTTCTTTTTTTTCTTTAATTTTTTTTGTTTATAACATATACCTGTATATACCTTAGATCTTGTATACATACCTTAGATCTTCTTAAAATCGCTACTTAGTTAAACGTCACGTCTCTATCTCTGGATCTACATCTCTTGTCTGAACACCGGGTCCCTCCCTTCGTCTCACACCTTTCTTGACTCTTTCGACGGAACTGTATACAGGTGATGGAATACGTATATGTTTTATCTATCGATAACTCTTCGACGACACATCGTGTTCCTCGAGTTGAGTCATACAACACTGCTGGATCTTCCCACCCAACCCTCCTCACCCTCACCCTCTCTCCGAGTCCTCACTCCTCTACACATGTGTGTGTGTGTGTGTGTGTGTGTGTGTGTGTGTGCATACGTGTATCGACTAAGTACAACAAGATACCGTTTTCGATTGTGTCAGGACATTTCGTTAATATGAAGTTAACTTTTTATTTATTTTTCTTTATCAAGAAGTCCGGTCTCTTATATCTTCGTTTTACATTAGACTCATTGTTTCAAACAACTATCTACCGAATTTGATTTTGGTGGATTTGTCATACTGATAAAGGTAGGTAAGACCGTAAAAAGAACGAGGTTTGAATCGAAATTTTAGGGTTGAGAAAAAAAAGAGGGGGAGATCAATCTTACACAATTTACATTGGTGTACCACTCGAAACAATAGGTCTGTGGTAATAACGGAAAAAAAAAAACGATATAATTGTGTATATAGATAATTGTTTAATTTTATAAAGAAACTAATGCACGAATATAAAAATTCCCATGTTACTTTGTCTTTAAATCTTTTATAAACACAATGGTTAAATTTTTAGTGATGTTATTTAACCTTACATGATAGGTTTAAGACATTCTTTTTTTGATCATCAAATATAAATCATTCTTCATTTGATGTCATTTAACGGTGGAAACTCCTTTTTTCGTGACGAGGCAAAGGAGGTTTTATCACAAAGTCACACAACAAAAACACTTCGTTGGGAAGTATACCTACGGTAATTCAATGATGATGTTAATTTATATTTGTCTACAATCGTTTATGTTATGAATGATCCAAAGAATACATTTCGTACAATGATGTCCCATTTGTTCATAATTAGAAAGAGTCCGATCTTAAAGTCGTAGTTGCTCACGAAGGAAGAAATTAACACTTGATATATATAGCTCTCCTTGAACAGTCGAAAAGAACTAGGACAGGTCGAGTGCTTCTTAGGGGGTACTTAATGAAGGTAGGAAAGAACAAGATCATTGTAGAATCGTGAGAAAGACTCTTGTGTGTCAAAGACACATTGGTACTATAAAGATCGATCAGACCCATTACCTTTATGGGTCACTTTATATATGTGTAGCTCCCGACTAACATACTATAAGTATGTATTTAATGTTCTCTATAGTGGGTACGTAAAATACCAGAAGGAGGTGAATACTACCCCATTGAAGGTCTATTTGGGTAGTATTCAACTTTTATAGTATAGTTTTACGTAAACTATGTGGATTGGATAGTTTCTATTATTGAATCGGAGGGTCTCTAACTTGGGTCCATCGGACGTAGTGTCCGCCTAGGAAATGGTAGACTCGGTGGTCCCTTCGGGAGTCAAGTTAAGTCAAGTCATCGAGTCAGTGCAGGTTGAGAAACGTTGGGGTACTTAGCGTCGTACGGTCCGGAGGGACAGGTAGTGGTCGTGGGCCTCAAATGGGTTTGAGTACCTGTAGCTAGACCACTACGATAGGTCGGTAGAGTAGGAGACAGTAGAGGAAGAGGAGGACGGGGGTTAGGGAGGGTCGTAGTCTCAGAAAAGGTTACTCAGTTGAGAAGTGTACTACGCCGGTTTCATGACCTCAAAGTCGGAGTCGTAATCAGGAAGGTTACTTGTGGGTCCTGACCAGAGGAAATTCTACCTGACCAACCTATAGGAACGTCAGGTTCCCTAAACGTTCTCAGAAGAGGTCGTGGTATCAAGTTTTCGTAGTTAAGAAGTCACGAGTCGAATGAAGTATCAGGTTGAGAGTGTAGGTATGTGCTGATGACCTTTTTGGTATCGGAACTGATCCACCTGGAACCACCCGTTTCATTACAGCGACGAAAACTTATACGATAGATCCAACCAGTATTGAAAAGAAGGTTCCTCATTCGTAGAAAATTAAAGTACCGACGTTAGTGGTAGACGTCACTAAAACCTCGGGGTTTTTTATTTCAGACTGTGAGAAAGGTGACAAAGAGGTAGATAAACGGTACTCTACTACCCTGGTCTACGGTACTAGAAGCAAAAGACTTACCACTCGAAATTCGGTTGAAAAAGTGAGAGGAGGAAGTGAAAGTAGTTCTCCGAGAAATTAAGGAGAAATGAAAGACGGTATTCCCACCACAGTAGACGTATAGACTCCAATAACTATGAAGAGAGCCGTTAGAACTAAGGTCGAACACGAAGAAGGTCGGGTCGTGAAGAGTACTACATGAGACGTATCTTCAATTTATTTCTCCCACTGTTATATGTCGGGACTGTATGGGAAAAAAAGATAAACCTTGGTCAGACAACAAGGTACAGGTCAAGATTGACAACGAAGGACTGGACGTATATCCAAAGAGTTCTCCGTCCAGTCCAACAGACCATAAGGGTAGAGAAAGGCTTAAAAGGACAAATAACACTAGGTGTGTCAGTTTCCGTAACCGTATCAGTTATTTCGTCTTTATATACAAAAAGACCTGGAGAGAACGAAAAAGGTGCTAGGTCGTCTACAACCGTTAAACTAGAGACCAAGGAGACGGAAAAGATTTTGGTTAAACTTGTAGACTTCAAGTGTCAAGTACATGATGACTTGAACCTCTTAAAACTCGTAATGAAATGATCGAACCTCTTAAAACTCGTAATGAAATGATCGAACACTCTACTCACATTAACACGTCATCAAACTCGTAAGAAACCGTAACGGAAAGAAACCCTAACCTTACTTTTGACTGGAAAAGGTCAGGACACCGGTGACGACTCAAAAGGTTTAAACAACCGTATAACTCACGTCGTGAAAGTGTCGTAGTAGAAAGTCCTAAACTTTATCGATTTGACCTTAAGGTAGTGGAGGTGATCGAAAAGCATCACTACGAAAGATTCCGGGTGAACTGAAGTGTAAGGTCCTACAGACCCAGATCCACTTACTAGTGTGACAACACTAATAGACCCAGTACTTCTAGACAAAACATCAAGAAGACACATAAGAACGGTGAAGAAGAATTATAGAAGACGAAGACAATCGAGATATGCTAAAGACAGGAAATAGCTCGGGTAGAAACGTACTTTACAAGGAAACCATAGAGATTAAAAGAACTTCTCTATAGATCAGAAAGGGTAAGACAACAAAAGGAGACAAAGAAACGTAACTAGAGACTCCTTCCGAAAGAATAGAGAGGAACGATAAGAAACCTTGAGACGTAAGTCTACGAATATAGAAAGGAAAAGACGAAACGAAAAGTGAAGAGAAGAAAAGTGTCGATAAACATTCCGGAGGAGTCTGTCGGTAAAACGAAAAAACGTAAAAAAAAGGTACCCCTACTAGAATTAGGGACAGAGGACATGTTAAAGTGTTTGGAGACAGGTATCAAGGAGTCCGTGAGACAGATAGTCCAGATCAGGAAATTTAGATAAAGAGTGAAGGTGACATATTAGTATTCCCTTCGGGATCAGATGAAATTGTATACGAGTCTTGTACATGTAATCGGATAACAACCCGTTTTAGTGGATTACATTTCGGATAAAATATTAGCACAACAGACAAATCATATTAAATAACTTAATCGTAACTTTACCCCTTTTGTACTACCAGTATTGTCAACAAATGGGAACATTTGTTACCGTCTGATCACGACACTGAACGCGGTGGTGGGTCGTAGTCCTCTCTCAAGACATTACGTACAACGACCGGGTCCCTTTCTAGTTTTAAGTTTTATGTTTCATGACAGAGATGACTTATGAATACCGAAAAAGTGGTCGGATTTCAACTTTTTAGGATTCACATTCTTAGAATTTAGTCCCTGATACACATTAAGATATCTATGTTGTGATTTGAATATACCCTTCGCAAACAAGTAATCCTTTCTCTCAGACTTAAGGTTAAGAAAGGGATTTTCTCAGTTACATTAAAAATAGTTTTAATACTTAATACAAATCACTGTTAAAGTGTAATGAGAATAACAGTCCTCTGTTAAAAGTCACCGAGAACACACACAGACGTACCGGGTACCCGCTCAGTGATTAACGGGAAATGAGACCTGGGAGAAAAGTTTCTACAAACGTATCACTAGTCTGTATCCTCCATGTCACAGAGACTTTGTTTCTCATCCGAACGAACGACAAATTGTATTACTCCGTTATTAAGGGTGTCTTAGTTTCCCGTTTGTATGAACGAAGGATAATGTCTTATACGTTTAGGGACTTTGGGTGATATAAACGTACTCAGTAGACCGGAAGAAATACAGAGGGACCCTCTTAACCTTAAATACAATATATGTATACATTTCTTTATTTCAGGAAACAGAGACTGTGTCCTCTGAACACAGAAGAGGGTCGTAGGTGTTTTGACAGAGACAAAATACCGTGAGAACGAGTTATCGAACGTTTACTCCATTTCTAGAGTCTAGAAAGTATCAAGAATCTGCTACAAATCCGTTGCTTCTGCCCTACGACTGTCTTCGTTCTTAAAGACTTTCTTCTTCTTATTTTCGGTATGTCCAATTGTCTTACATACCCTCGGGTACCTTTAACCATTACTTTTACAACTAATTTCAAATACCAGTTGGTCTTTTATTTACCAAGAGTTTAAATAACGTACAATTACTCTTTCTTTTTAACTCCTCACCAACGTAAGACTGTTCACTTTTAATCCAAGTTTCTGTCGATAGACTTGTCACACGACATTAACAATTAAGGGAGTTACACCCCTGTTCCTGTCTCGCTCCTCTATCTACCTTCCCCCTCAAAGAATGGTTACACAACTCGTCGGAGTCCAGGTGGGTAAGATATGGGTCACGATTCTAAGTAGGACCTTACCGTCACCCTCAAGATGAATGAAAGTTTATTCAACTTTCTTTACCCGTGGATTTATCGTACCTTCCTCCTCGTAAGTGCCCTCCTCTTCGTAAGTGCCCTCCTCCTTGTAAGTGTCCTCCAGAGTCGTCTTCGTTGTGTTTAGAAATAAAAAAAATTTTTTAACGATAAAGTAAAGTCTTTTCTCCCTTTCCTATACGTTACGAGAAACTCCCTGTTACCTTTATTGACCCGAGTCGTAGAGAGATAATACGGTTAGAGTCTAGTCAAACTTCTACTCTCAACCTCTAGACTCCCCAAAATAAAGCAAACACAAAAACATTTTCCAAGACCTACGATATTCTCTCTAAGATAAGAGATCCTTTCTTAAGAGGTTCCCCGTCCTCCACCCCCCTCCTCCCCCTCACGGAAAATACCCTTTAGTATCTGATCCGTGACTGATTTTAAGTCCGAGAACGACTAGGTCTAGCAAATGTTAGGACTGTTTCCACTGGACGACCTATTACTTCGTACTAGAGGTTTTAAGTTTAAGAATACTTTGATTATATCTATTTAAGAACACTAGTACACGTCGTGGAGACCTTTGGTTTGGAATGAACAACCACATGTCGTAGAGAGAAAGAGAAGTGACTAGGGACGAGAGGGAGTTCCGGTTGAAGTCGACGAAATTACTCTTTCGAATAATTCTGACTCTACTTCCAGAATAACAGAGGTAATTTTTGTGTTTCGATTTAAGGTTCATACAACCCTTTGAAACCCCTCCCTTCAAAATGTATTTCATACTGTAACAACCTATCTCAGGAGTTCAGTGGTATTATAGACCAGGTTACCCTCCTTCCCCATGAGTTCAAGTTATATATTAAAATTCCGTCACAAGTATTACTCTTCCTTTTGATTCACTGTAACAACCACCTAAGGTGACTCGGTTAAGTTACGTGACGACCTACATATTAATTAACATAACTATAAAATATACGACTTAATAGAATTTATGGTCTCCCTTGAGGGGTCTAACCTTTTTCAGACAACCTTTTAAGAATTTCTCTATCCTTATGGTCTGGTGGACTGGACGGAGGACTCTTTAGACTTACGTCCAGTCCTTCGTTGTCAATTTTCACTTGTACCTTTTTATCTGACCAATGGTTAGCCCTTTTCTTATGCAGTTCCGACATATAACAGTGGGACGAATAAATTGAAGATCCGTCTTATATAGTACATTTTACAGTCCGACCTACTTAGTGTTGGACCTTAGTTCTAACGACCCTCTTTACAGTTATTGGAGTCTATACGTCTACTGTGGTGGGAACACCGTCCTTCACTTCTTCTTGATTTCTCGGAGAACTACTTTCACTTTCTCCTCTCACTTTTTCAACCGAATTTTGAGTTGTAAGTCTTTTGTTTCTAGTACCGTAGACCAGGGTAGTGAAGTACCGTTTATCTACCCCTTTGTCACCTTTGTCACTGTCTGAAATAAAAGAACCCGAGGTTTTAGTGACGTCTACCATTGACGTTGGTACTTTAATTTTGTGCGAACGAGGAACCTTCTTTTCGAAACTGTTTGGATCTGTCGTATCATTTTTCGTCTCTACAATGAAACAGTTGTTTTCAGGCAGATTAGTTTCGATACCGAAAAGGTCATCAGTACATACCTACACTCTCAATCTGATATTTCTTTCGACTCGCGACTACAAAAACGTGACACCACAACCTCCTTTGAGAACTCTTAGGGAACTTGACTTTCCTCTAGGTTGGTGAGGTAGGATTTCTTTTAGTCAGGACTTATAAGTAACTTTATAAGTAACTGACTACGACTTCGACTTTGAGGGTTATGAAACCGGTGGACTACGCATGAGTGGACTACTCATGACTGAGTAAACTTTTCTGGGACTACGACCCTTTCTAACTTCCACCCTCCTCTTCCCCTACTGTCTCCTACTCTACCAACCTACCGTAGTGGTTGAGTCACCTGTACTCAAACTCATTTGAGGTCCTCAACCACTACCTGTCCCTCCGGTCCGCACGACGTCAGCTACCACAGTGTTTCCCAGTCTGTACTGACTCACTGACTTGACTTGATTTGGTTTTTCGTCACGATCATGGACCTCGGTGTGTTGGAATTATAGGGTAAACTCAATGGTCACAACCCCTAAAACCGTGACCTCAGAGACTGTTACTTTTCACCGGCGGTGTGATGTCATAGAAAGAACTCAAAACGTAAACACAGAGGAGACTACACCACTGGTCCCCCTGAGGAAAACATCTCGTCGACGACTAAACAGTGATCTCGACAATAACATTGATTTATGGACTTAGTATCTCTATACTGAAAAGTAAACCATAAAAGTAAAACTCCATCGAGTTAAGTTTGAGTTGTTTGTCTCTTCTCGGTTGTTCGGAGGGAACAATTCACCTTTAACATATAGGTTCTTACGTCATCCACTTTGGGGTCGTCGTAACGTCAAAATATACCTTTTTTCGGACGATATTAAAACCCTCTTACAAATAAGGAGGAGTCGGAGACTTTCACTTTGACCGAAGTATTTCCCAGAACTAAGTGTCTCCAAAGGAATTTAAGGACCCTTATCCAGTGAGTGTAAACTTACTTGAATTTAAACTACCACAGATTCGATTTGATTTGAAACCAGATAACCGGTTTTGACTACCACAGATGACCTAAGACATCCGAATCGTGGTCGATACAACTTGACTTTTACCTGTCTACCAGAAGAGAACCAGCCGTCTTGAGCTCCTACAGTATCGAGCCGGTTTAACAGACGAATTACTTAGAACAATGTTAAAGTGACCGAAACCCCGAAAACGGTTACGGGAACTTAACACCAGACGGTGCGTTCAGTACCATTGGACTAGTTTAAAGGACCTAGTGTGGACATCTACAGATTCCGTTTATGGAAAAGGGACTACTCAGATTGATTTGACGTCGATAATGTACTCTGACGTAAGGGGTCTATCAGTTGGAACGATGGATTTACATAACAACACATCCGTATCGTTACGAAGGAAGTAGTATTTCATTCCTGAGACATAAAGACTTAAACCTGTAAAAACAGTTACTTATTTTCTTTAGCGGTAGTACATAAGAGTCCTCTTCCCTTCTTAAAATAAATTTAATATATCACTTAAAAAGAGGACGGTCTTCGTTTCTTCACATAATTCAGGACTATGACGTGACTACTTTCAGTGAAACGTCTCTAAGACGTCTCACGTCTTCTACGTCAAACTGAGGAACGACACGGTAAATGGTCGATATAAAGGAATTCGTTTATTTTTTGGAGGATCTCTAAGTCACAATAAAAATTTTTCCCTTCTTTACCCCATCAAATTTTTATAGTTTCTTTCTCGTGGGCACGTTCACGAAAGCTTGACGTTTTGGGGAGATATTCATAATCGACAAAAAGATGATAAAGACACGTAAATACTGTATCTTCATCTTTAGTTCGTTATATTTATATCAAGTGACAGATCTATAATTTCAATTTATATTTAATATATTTTCTGGAACTAAAATTTCGTAAACCATGTAATTGACATTACGTTACATCATTGGTTACGTGAACTGATTTGTCTCTTTCCCTTGAAACCCCTCCATACTTTGTCGGACCCTACTTCTGTCTAGTTTCTCCTTTATTTACCTTTGGTCTTGTAATTCTGGTGTATCACCAATAGATATATAATATGATGAACACCAGGCTCAATAAATAAAAATATGATCGGGAATTGTAATTTTTTTTTATCTACATCACGTAAATTATTACACTTAGGTTTGTGAAGTTGATTAATAACTTATATGAGTACAATTTTCTTAAGAAATTTATAACCATTTTTTTTATTATGGACTTGTAAAAAAAGTCAAACCACCTCCAATGATTAATAATAGGATTAAAGGTGTAAACCTTTTGCTTTATTCATAAAAGTACAAAGTAACGTTAAATGAATCGGACCATGGAAAGAAAGAAAACTTTGATATCGTTACTGTATGCATTAAACATTAGGTACTACGAAAGTTGAAAAAGAATCCAGAAACGTGTTTCGTTTCGTACGTCTTTTACTTCTAGTACCGTAGGCCAAGGTAGTGCAGTACCCTTTATCTACCCTTTTGTCACCTTTGTCACAGTCTGAATTAAAACCCCCCGAGGTTTTAGTGACGTCTACCACTCACGTCGGTACTTTAATTTTCTGCGAATGAGGAACCTTCTTTTCAATACTGGTTGGATCTATCGTATAAGTTTTCGTCTCTGTAATGAAACGGTCGTTTCCAGGTAGATCAGTTCCGATACCAAAAAGACCATCAGTACATACCTACACTCTCAACCTAACACTTCTTTCGACTCGTGACTTCTAAACTACGAAAACTTGACACCACAACCTCTTCTGAGAACTCTCAGGGAACCTGACGTTCCTCTAGGCTGGTCAGGTAAGACTTCCTCTAGTCGGGACCCTAAAGAAACCTTCTTTACTACGATTTCGACTTTGAGGTCATGAAACCGGTGGAGTACGCTTCTCAACTGAGTAACCTTTTCTGAGACTACGACCCTCCCTAACCCCCGTTCTCCTCTTCCCCTGTTGTCTCCTACTCTACCGACCTACCGTAGTGACTGAGTTACCTGCACTCAGACTCACTTGAGGTCCTCAACCACTACCTGTCCCTCCTGACGGCACGACGCTAAGTACCCCAGCGTTTCTTAGTCTGTGCTGACTCGCTGACTTTACTTGACTTGACTTGACTTCGTACGAAATAAACGTAAATATGTTTTACAGGATAGAAGAATTGGATTAATGGAAGAGAAATAGAAATATCCTAAAGTAGAACTAACATATGTGAAATATGGACGAAAAAGGTCTTTCATATAAACTCAAAAATAACAAATATAGACGTTTAAATTAGTTCATTCAATATTTTATTATTGGGATCTCAAACTAAGTTTTCTAGATTGGAAATTTTAAAATTACGTAGGAGCTTTAATTATTCAATTTTAGGGTAAGTAAAGGGTCATCTATGTTTCATTTAGACATGTTACTTACCCGAAGGGTCCACCACGATCCCCATTTTCTTGGATGGACAGTTACGTCTTGTGGATTCTCTGTGTCCAAGTTAGGGACCTAGTCCTTCTAGGGGACCTCCTCCCGTACCGTTGGGTGAGGTCATAAGAACGGATCTCTTAGAGTACCTGTCTCCTCGGACCACCCGATGCCAGGTACTCCACCTTTTCTATCCTTTGTTGTCTTCGCTGAATCGTACTTCGTGTGTGTAACACGATGTTATAAGCTCCGTTTCATGAGAAAGTATTCCTTGGTGTACAATTATATTTTATACATTTTAAATTAGTGTTTTACGATTTTCCTATGTTTCCATATTTTACCTTCTCTTGTATTCTTTACAGTGTTTTTAGAGTGTTACCTAACTCCATTTTATTTTTTCGATTTTAACAATGGATCAAATTGTACTTTTATATTGTTATTATCCATATTAGTTTTTTCATTTTCTTCTTGTTTCTCTTCCCCTTTTACTCCTTTCCCTCCTCGGTTTTTCGATTATAAATATCTTATAAATTACATTCGATTCGTACACTAAGGCCTCTTCCGTTACCGTGGGGTGAGGTCATGAGAACGGACCTTGTGGGGTACCTACCTCCTCGGACCACCCGACGTCAGGTACCCCAGCAATTCTCAGTCTGTACTGACTCGCTGAAGTGAAAGTAAGAAGTGAAAGTACGTAACCTCTTCCTTTACCATTGGGTGAGGTTACAAGAACGAACCTCTTACGGTCCCTGTCTCCTCGGATCTCCCGACGGTATATACCCCAGCGTGTCTCAGCCTGTGCTGAATTCACTGAATCGTCTTCGTACACTAATGGTGTAAGTCAAGAATATGACAAGAGACTCTACTTATGATGTAAAGTGTTTCCTCTTTTAACTTAAAACCCTGAAAGGACCACCGAGTCTCCATTTCTTTGACGGACGTTACGTCCTCTGACTGGTTGACGGTAACGTCCTCTGTGTCCAATGTAAGGACCAACCCTTTAGAGTGACCTCTTCCTTTACCGTTGGGCGAGGTCATACGAACGAACCTCTTAGGGTACCTGTCTCCTCGGAGTGCCCGATGTCAAGTGTCCTAGGGTTTTCAGTCTGTGTTGAATCACTGATTTGTGGTGGTATCTTTTTATCAATTCTTATTGAATCCTTTATGTGTACCTCTAGGTGTCTACCCCTTACACTTTGTCTGTTTTTCTTCGTAGAAGAACTTTACATTCACCTAAAAGACCAATATTTTTAATGAGTCAAGTCAAGTAAGTGAATCAGGACAGATTGAGAAACACTGGGGTACCCACATAAGTCGTAGAATAACAAAATTAAACGGAAAAGGGCTTCTGTATATTGGACTTGAAAAATATAGGAACAAATGATAGATATATGGAAACCACTTGATAACTCCAGAAACTGGGTATAAAAGTGTCAAGTCAAACCAAGTCAGTGAGTCAGCACAGGCTGAGAAACACTCGGGTACTTAGCGTCGTATGGTCCGGAGGGACAGGTATTGGTTGAGGACCTCAGGTGGGTTTGGGTACAGGTGACTCAGCCACTACGGTAGGTTGGTAGAATAGGAGACAGAAGGGGAAGAGGAGGGCGGGAGTCAGAAAGGGTCGTAGTTACGGAAAAGGTTACTCAGTCGAGAAACTAAATACTACAACGTTTATAAGGGACTACCGGTGAAAGTTTGACGGTCACATTACAATGTACATTATGTCTGTGAACTCCCCTACGTATATTAGTCGAAAGAATTTCGTTATGTTAAGGTGGAGTCGTGTATAAGTACTCTATTAAGTCAAGTCGAAGTCCAGGTAACATCCACAAACTATTCGTAAGGAGTTTACTTTATCACAACTTAATAAACGCAATTTATTCCTTTTGGTCCCCGTTGATCCTCCTCTTCCCCTGCTGTCTCCTACTCTCCGAACCTACCGTAGTAGTCAAGTTACCTGTAGGTGACTTAGTCAACGACCCTTTCCCAGGTTTATAAAAGAGAAGATTGTTCATGGATGACACTAAGAATACATATAAATTCAAAATATTAGTGATGATGTACAGAAACCTACTCCGTCGGTAAGTGTTATTATTGTTACAGGATGTGAGATACATTATGTTGTATAATTTTTCGTCTCTGTAATGAGACGGTTGTTTCCAGACAGATCAGTTCCGATACCAAAAAGATCACCAGTACATACCTACACTCTCAACCTGACACTTCTTTCGACTCGTGACTTCTTAACTACGAAAACTTGACACCACAACCTCTTCTGAGAACTCTCAGGGAACCTGACGTTCCTCTAGGTTAGTCAGGTAGGATTTCCTCTAATCAGGACTCACAAGTGACCTTCCTGACTACGACTTCGACTTTGAGGTTATAAAACCGGTGGACTACGCTTCTCGACTGAGTATCCTTTTTTGGCACTACGACCCTTTCTAACTTTCACCCTCCTCTTCCCCTACTGTCTCTTACTCTACCAACCTACCGTAGTAGCTGAGTCACCTACACCCAAACCCACCTGAGGTCCTCAACCGCTACCTGTCCCTCCAGACCGTACGACGTCAGGTACCGTAGTGTTTCCCAGTCTGTGCTGACTTACTGACTTGACTTGATTTGACTTGTGATATACTCAATCGTATGGACCTGTTTTAGATTATATTGTCGTTCTTCCCTCCCTTTTATATAAATTTTTTCTCTCTCTGTCTCCTACTTAAACTTAATCGAGTTTTACTTAATGACATAAAAGACTAACTGGAGACATAAGGGTTTACAACTTCTAGTAAGGAGTAGAAGAAACTTATTTCATGTTTTGTCCTTTTTGTCCAATACTGTGATAAAAAAAGGAATTTACACTAGTTCTGTAAAATATTTGAATCGTCTTTAAAACAAATCTCATTTACGACACTTAACACACTTTAAAGGGTTTCAAGTGACTTAAAAACGAAAATATTTACTATTAACTTTGTCTAACCCTTCGTCTAACACAGGAAATTTAATGTCATTAATGGACTTTTCTCTCTGGATATTTTTCCTTTGTCTCTTCCTTTCTTCTTTCTATCTTTACTTTCTTTTTCCTTCTTTTTCTTCTTTTTTCTTTCACGCTTTAAAAGTATAAGTATTTTATTTTGCAGAAAGAAAGTTTACAATAGAGTAATCAAAAAGGAATATTCTTACCTGGGAGGAAAGTGGTTTAAAGTATTAAAAACAGAACTTTCTTTGTAAATAATTTGATATGTCACAAAACCTTGTCAGTAACTTCCCTACTCAAAGTCATTAATGAGTCAATGTTTGACTCTTTGTTTATTCGGGTATAAATGGATTTTTTGTGTTAGACGTATTAAAGATTTTTTTCTGTATATTTTTAATAATGAAAACAATTTATTAAAATAGTTTCCATTTGTCCGTTCCGTATGAAATCCTTATGACGTAATCCTCTCTCTCTCGGATTCAAGTTGACAACTTTATTTTCCATCCTCTCAAAAATCCTGACTTCACTTGATCCCGTTGTAGTGTCCACCTGCGACCCCTCTCTGAGTGGTACACTACTCTGGTAGCCACAGGCAATAGACGGTAAATTTCTTCAGTTCGAAGATGGGAGGGGGGTCTCTGATCCTCTCTATTCCCGTGATAAAAGAGTTAGTAATACAAAGTTCTCTTATCGGGGATCTAGAAACCCCTTTTGTGAAGGAACGAACATTTTGACCTATCTCCGATTTTCTTCTGTTTAGAGGCTCCGACCCCGTTTTAAATGGCAATTCAAAAGATTACATTTAAAGATTCTTTTCTCTTCAGTCTCCAGATATCACTCCTTCTTTGGACAGATTTTAAACCAGTAAGACTCCTCTTGTAATTTCGGTGGAACCAGCCAAGGGAAACAAATTCGAAAGTCTTCTACCTCTCAAAAGTGTACATATCAAGTGTACGACATCAATTAAATAATTTGAAGCGGTCAAATACAATCCCCGAAAGGTACGCCGTGTCACCATTTTTTAGACGGACGGTTAGGCCCTCTGTGTTCTCTGTGGTCGACCTAGAAACCCAGTCCTTCTAGGGGATCTCTTCCTTTACCGTTGGACGAGGTCATAAGAACGGATCTTTTAAGGTACCCGTCTCCTCGGACCGTCAGATATCGGGTACCACAACGTTTTTCAACTTGTACTGACTCGTGGACTCCTGTGTGTGTGTACGTGTGTGTGTGTGTGTGTGTGTGTGTAACCGGGTTTGTAATAAAGTGCATTTCGGTCACCTGTATCCGATCAACGGATTAAGATTCTGAGCAGACAGTACAAAATAACGTCTAACGAAACCCGATATATTTTTAACATAATAGATTTAAGGAAGGACAAGTAACTAAATTCGTCTTTAAAAGAAAAATTTCTTCTAGGATCGAATACTAAAAACCAATGCTTCTCGTAAACCGTGTGTCGAAAGGATTTTGACAACAGATTTTCTTACGTGTTACACGCTCAACACTCAATTCAAAATACACCCCGTTTTATCTGACGTCGGACCCTCTGTCGCGGAGCCTATCGAGACTCTCTGACGAGGTTTCCCCGTCACCCCCTTCCAGTTATGTCTTCTGACACCACTGCCCCCCTCAAGTTACGTAAGTTCGTGAATGAAGTGTCTTCCAAAAGACGATTAGTGCTCCCCGACTACAGTGGTATTCCCCTAAATCACGAAAAGATCTATACTTCTCGATGTTCCTAGCCTTAGTACTTCACTCAAGGACTTTTATAGATAGACTTCTGGACAGGGTGGTCAAAAGGAACTCGTGTCTCACAGAGTCAGAGGTGGGACTTAAGGTGAGCCTCCCACAACTTCTAGTCGTTGATGTCGTCGCGTCCCACATCAGAGGTGTCTCCGTCCACCGCTTGAGAGAGCGACAGCAAGTTAGTGACCGTTTGCGAGGACCGGTCACGTTTAAACATCAAGGACAAGAAAGTACTTTTAAGGATTCCTATGTAATCTTCCTTTTTTTTTTTTTATTACTGTAGAGGTTCAGGTCGTTTCCTCTCCCTTTATCTTATATCGGTAACTATCTTAGACCGTTCTCGACCTATTTTTGTCACAAGAACGGAACACAGTGAAGTAACTTTATGTTCTTGACTCTCTCTCTTAATTCAGTGGACTGGGAAACGGTGATTGGCAGTGCCTCANATGTCGTCGCGTCCCACATCAGAGGTGTCTCCGTCCACCGCTTACGAGAGCGACAGCAAGTTAGTGACCGTTTGCGAGGACCGGTCACGTTTAAACATCAAGGACAAGAAAGTACTTTTAAGGATTCCTATGTAATCTTCCTTTTTTTTTTTTTTTACTGTAGAGGTTCAGGTCGTTTCCTCTCCCTTTATCTTAGATCGGTAACTATCTTAGACCGTTCTCGACCTATTTTTGTCACAAGAACGGAACACAGTGAAGTAACTTTATGTTCTTGACTCTCTCTCTTAATTAAGTGGACTGGGAAACGGTGATTGGCAGTGCCTCAGATTTTTGCTTCTCAGATATTTTTTTATTATTATTGTCCACTAGGATCCCTTCATGGCAGAAAAACTCCATTACTCTTATAACAAAGAGCTAAAGCGAGGTAGTGGAGTGTGCATCAGTAATTTAGAAGTTTCAAGTTTTTCAGTGGCCCGTCCTTTATTTTCATTTCCGAACGTCGTGAAACGTAAACTCCCCGATACCGGGGTGTACATTTCGGGACAGTTTAGGGACCTCTCTCTTCCATTAAACTGTGGACCTCGTGTTCGGGAATTTAGTTAGTCTACTGTTGTTGTGTTGAACCTCGTCTTCAACTCGCACTCATTCGAAAAATTGTTGGTCGAGTAAAGAGTCGTAGACCTTATGTAAACAAACCCAGATTACTAGAGTTCATCTTAGTAGAGAAGGGGGTGTTCCTAATCAGAGACTGTCAGTATGTCTGCTTCAAGTACTATTTAGATGTTGACTCTGGTTTGTCATGTAACTCCACTGTCACAACTTAAATGGAATCACTTACGACACTAGGACCTTTCGTCTCTACCAATTTATTTAGAAAGGGGTGGGGGTTACGAAACACATAGTCTTTATAGAAAAAAAAAAATTAACTTGAGGTTTTGATAGAACTTATTTTCACCACTTTCACTTGTAGAAACAGAACAAGGACTAGAATCTCCTTTACGAAAGTCATAAAAAGTGGTAAGTTATACTACAATCGACACCCAAACAGTATATACTACACATAACACAACTCCATACGAGGGAGATACGGATGAAAGACCTCTTAAAAAAAAAAGTATTTACCTACAACTTAAAACAGCTCTAAAAAGACGTAGATAACTCTACTAGTTACCAGAAATAAGAAATTAAACAATTACAGCACATAGTGTGACTAAACACCTATAAGACTTTTTAGGAACGTAGGGACCCTATTTAAGGTCAACTAGCACCACATATTAGGAAAATGACATAACAACCTAAACCAAACGAGTATAAACGGCTCCTAAAAACGTGGATACAAGTAGTCACTATGACCGGATATATAAAAAACATACTAGAAACAGACCAAAACCACAGTCCCACTATCACCGGAATATCTTACTCAACCTCTCACAAGGAAGGAGACATTAACACCCTTCTCAAAGTCTTCTCATCTACAATTGAGAAGAGTTTTATAAACTGCCTTAAGCGGAAACTTCGGCAGACTAGGACCCACAAACAAACAACACTCAAAAAACTAGTAAAACGTCAAGTCATAGAAACTAACAAGACAAGTATCAAGGATAAAAGGGACCAAGTTAAAACCCTCTAACATAGAAAGATTCTTAAAAAGGTAAAGAAGATCTAACAGGTAAAGTAATCGTATCAACAAATGTCATCAGGGAATCCTAGAAAAAATAAAAACACCCCAGTAAATATTGAAGGGGGGAAAATAAAGATTAAAATAACTACTTAAGGGAGAAAAAAAAAGGAACTACTCAGACCGATTTCCAAATAATTAAAACGAATAAAAGAGTGTCTTGGTCGAAAATCAAAGTGACAAGAAAAGATAATAAAAGAAGGAGAGATAAAGTAAATAAAAACGAGACCAAAAAGACTAGAGAAAGTAAGATGATTAAAAGTCAAAAAACAGGAGAGAGATTGACGAAATCCACATTCCAATCCAACCAATAGACTCTAAAAAGAACAAAGAACTCCATGTTAATATAAAGATATTTGAAGGAAATCCTTAACGAAAATACCGTAGGGTATCAAAGACCTAGTGACACAAAATTAAAAGTAAACAAAGATCCGAAACAAAAACAAAAAAAATAAAGGAGAAACTGAAGCAGTCACTAAATGAGTAAAAAATCACCGTACTAAATAGGAAGTGTACAAGAAAAAATAAAAGAAAACGTAAAAAAAGAATATCGACTAAAGATTCGAGTAACGTAACACAAACATTTTCTATGAACTATACTAAAGTTAAAACTTTCTACATAACTCCGAACGAAACACCGTGTCCTATAGTGGATAGGACCTTTTACAAGGTACACGTGATTTTCCTACACATAAGACGACTAAAGTCTACCATACGAGATGTTTACGGTTAATCCGGTCTACTTGACCGGATTGACAAAATATATTCTAGACCCAAAATAATAACTAAAAGATAGACTTATTAAACAGACAACTACATTCACCCCACAATTTCAGGCGGTGACAAAAACACGATGAAAGTTGAACAGGAAAATACGGACAATTCAAACGGGATATATTAGACTTCACGAGAAGACAACCCATGTATTTATAAATACTTACAATATAGAAGAACTCAAATAGGGAACTAGTATTACATCATAGGAAAAATAAAACATTGTCACAAAAAAAATTCGGATAAAAGAGA
This sequence comes from Capra ibex, assembly GCA_006410555.1. Taxonomy (NCBI): domain Eukaryota; kingdom Metazoa; phylum Chordata; class Mammalia; order Artiodactyla; family Bovidae; genus Capra; species Capra ibex. The sequence continues at coordinate 4,641,916 of SJYO01049755.1, forward strand.
CTATACATATAACGATGAGGTCGAAAGGAAACTAAAGGTAAACGTGTTTTATGGAAAAGGTAGGGAAGTGAAAGTAAGACATACATAGAGATCTAGATTTCACCCAGAGTACATCTGTGGTTTATGTACCCATAATTAAACATAGGTAAGTCGGTCCCATATAGAAAACCAATCTTGTAAGTTAGGAAAGTACATTAATAGTTATTTATAAAAATAACGGTAAAACGATCAACAAAACCTAAACGGAAACATCAAAAAAAGAAAAGGAGAAAAAAGAGAAAAGAACACTTAACTACTGAAAAAAATAATAACGTACCTTAAGAAAAACAAAAAACACATGTATAAATAAAATTTAAAAACAAAACATCAATGGTACTCCAAAACTATCTCGTCAGATATATGTATGTCCAAACAAGATTTAACAATTAGAAAATTAAAGTTTACGTAAATTTTATAAGACGTGGACATGGGAGGAGGAGAGTGTTAATAACCAAAAGTATAGTTTAAACGTACACCTAGCAAAGAATGGAATGACATACAAACAGAAATGATCACTCGAAAGGGTAAAACATTGAAACAGTAAAGATTAACGTCGGAAAAGAAAAGGGGGATCTCTTCAAGGAAATCGTAAACAACATTTCGACCAAACTACCACGACTTAACAAAGTCGAAAACGAAGAGACATTTTGAAAACTAAAGAGGTAGTTTAGACTTACTCTTGGAACGACCCATCTCATAAGAACCATCATCCAAAAAAGGAAAGAAGCGAAATTTATACAGTGTGGTGATGAAAGATCGAACGTCTTAAAGACGATTTTTTAGTCGTCTATTAAAATACTCCTAAGGGAAAATACAATAAACAACGAAAAGGGAATAACGAAAATTTAAAAAGAAACAGAAATACAATTAAACTAATTGTATACAGAGTGTCACAAGGAGGCACCCAGATAGGCCATACTCTGAGACGTGAAGAACCTGAACCGACTGACGAAGGAAAGTGTACAATTCCTTTAAAAGTAGTATAATAGAGAAGTTTAGAAAAGAGTTCCAGAAAGAGAGAGAGAAGAGGAAAACCTTGAGAACTTTGTACTTACAACCACACAAATTGTGACAAGGTCTCCAGTGAATTTGACGGGAGTAAACAAAACAAACATCCGAATAGAAAGGAAATAAGACAAGATACCTACACTAAAGGTGGTAGGACAGAAGGTTGAGTGTCTAGGTAAGAAGGTAGAGTCAATAAGACGAAAACTAAGGAAGATCTCATAAAAAGTGAAGTCAATAACATAAGAAGTTGAGACGAGTCAATAAGACAAAAGATTGAAAAACGATTTTTGAATGACATTGAAGAACGAGACACGTAGGTATGAAAGGGGTTCAAGAATTTAGTAAAAATATTAGTAATACGTCTTGAGAAAGAGTCCATCCAACCGTCAGAGGTGAAGTGAATCAACAAGAAGACCCCAAAATAGAACAAGGAAGTAGACGTTGTATAAGGAAACAACGGAGTAAAACAAATTTAAAGAGAAACTGTAAATACATACTTCATCGATACGATACAAAGAACTGGAACGTCTTCACCGGAAGACATCCCCTACAGGACACACAGGGTCTTCATGCAAGGGAATAACAGTGAGTTCTCGGTCCCTGGTCGACCAGGGTCCTATCCAAGATTGGACACAGACACCTGAGTCAAGACGTCCGAGCCCCAGTCTCAAGGGAACGAAGACCACAGACGGGGGCCACCTAATCCGATCAGATCTCTGAAAGAGCAACAACAACAACAAGTCAGTGATTCAACACAGATTGAGAAACGCTGGGGTACCTGACGTCGTACGGTCCGAAGGGACAGGTAGTGACAGAGGACCTCAAACGAATGTAAGTTCGGGCAACTCAACCGTTAAGATAGACTGGTAGAATAGGAGACGATGGGAGAAAAAGAAAACGGAAGTTAGAAAGGGTAGTAATCAGAAAAGGTTAGAGTAATCCACTGGTTTCATAACCTCGAAGTAGAAGTCGTAGTCAGGAAAGTTACTTATAAGTTCCAACTAAAGAAAATCCTAAATGACCAAACTAGAACGTCCGGTTTTCTGAGAGTTCTCAGTAGAGGTCGTTCGTACGTACGTATGAGTCAACGAAGGTAGTACAGACTGAAAAAACGTTGGGATACCTGATATTGAGTGGTCCGAGGAGACAGGTACCCTAAGAGATCTGTTCTTATGACCTCACTCAGCGATACGGTAGAAGGTCCCCTAAAGGGGTTGGGTCCCTAGGTCAGACACAGAGGACGTAACGTTCGTTTAAGAAATATCGACTCAGTGACCCCTTCAGGAAAGAGATTGTATTATTTTTATTATAGTCAAGAAACCACGAGTTGGAAGAAATTCCAGGTTGAGATTGTAGACAGGTACTGGCGACCTTTTGGTATCGAAACTGATATCCTTGGAGACAACCGTCTCTACAGAAACGAAAAATTATGTGACAGATCCAAACAAAATCGAAAGGAAGGTTCTTAGTTCGTAGAAATTAAAGTACCGACGTCAGTGGTGACGTCATTAAAACCTCGGGTTCATTTAAGGACCTCTCTCCCTATTAACGGATGGGTCAACACCCATTTTGACTCAGAGCCGGGAGACTACCCGTCCCGTCACGGTTCCCCGTACAGATCTATGCTGACACTCAACTCCTTCAGTAATCCGTCGGACAGACGATTACCCACCCCGACACAGGGTTGGACAACTGACAAACCGGACTCCGAAGGGTCGTGACCACCGATTTTCGATAACTCACCTTGGTCCAGAACCATGATTACTGGGTTCGTTCTACAGACTGAGTCCTCTCAAGTACATCAACTTATAAAGGGTTATAGCGGTGACACAGATCCAAAGGTCTCACTTGGTTTCGACGAAGGACGGGGGACTCCTTCAGGAAGTTCAGGTCGTTCATCCAGACCGGGTTCGGGGACACCACATTAACAAAAACGGGACTCAAGACTACACGCACTCTGGAACACACACGGGGGGGGAGATATAATTGGGATCAGAATACCGTAAGGATGTTAGTTCAGGATGACGGAAAGTTTCGATACAAGACTTCGGAGGAAGAGGACTATGTGTCGGGAAACTGACCCCTCGGATCACACCCTGACTCTCCAGTGTGAGGACACCCTCTTCAAGACACTATATTAATAAGTGGTAAAACACCCGGTGGGTAGACCGACCATATCCCAAACTCTTATGGTGTATCCGTGAGGAGGATGACAAAGGACCAAAGAGGAAATACAGAAACCTACATCCTATAGAAAAAGAAACCATTTAAGGTCAGAAAGAGTAGTTACCAACAAGTCGTCAATCAACACTAAAACCACACGATTACTTTCCTCCACTCAAGTCCAAGAGGATAGGACGTTGAACAGAGGGAGAGTATTTGTAGAACATCTTACCTCGGTAAGAAACCGATACTGAATCTATTCCGAGTTCTTACGGGGTGAAAAAAAATTGGGTACTGACCCAGTGTGTATCTGAGAGGTTTAAGGTAAGAAAAAGGTATTTACTAACTGACTTGTTAAACGGACGACTAGTTACCCCTGTTTTACGAATAATCGTTTATAACGAAATTCGAAGAAATGAAGAGGGTTCTGGGACTTGAGACTGAACCAGACTTAGTTGTAACGTCATGACGGAACTCCGGCGAGACTTCATGTCAAACCATAGTCCCATTTTCTCAGAGACTAGATGAGATTAGTACGGTTGAAAGTAGAGTGAAGGGTTTTAGACCAAAATAGGTCAGAACAAATGAGGAGGGATATTTCTTTTTGAGAAAGCGGATTGGGAACTCTTAGAACTTCCTGGGTACCATGGTTACAAGGGGTTAACGTTATCCTTCGAAAGGAAAAGGTCTCAAGGTAAAGACAGGAGAACTTTGTTTGTATAGTTTATTGTAGAGAAAATGAATTTGTTTTGACTTCATACCTGAACAAAAAATAAACTGTTTCCTAAGAAGATTTAATGTAAGTATGTAACAGAGAATCACAAAATAAAATCTTTAAAATAAAGAAAGTCTTGATACATATACGAAAAGATACCGTTTAGTGGAATATAATTATTGGGTATAGTGAAATGTAATTATTGGGAAGTAAGTAGAAAAAATCTTTAACAAAGGAAGTCCTCTTCAAGAGACTGGATTGGAGATACGAGGGTACTCCGTAGAACAGGATTTAAGATCAGCAAAATAAAAGTGTTGTTTGATATCCGAGAAACTCTCTAGTGGCAGTATAAGAGAGTTGTGGATTATAACTCTGTCCGTATACCATTTACAAGTTCCCTGCAAAAGACTTAAGTATTAAAAAAAATTAGTCTTCCGTTAAACGGAATCGACACGGAAAAAATGTGAGATTAATTATTAAATTACTCTACTCCTTATCGAAGTTTTGGTTGTATGAAAGGTCCATACTGACACAGGGTTCATCAATTCTTTTACATAAATACATGGTTCTCCGTCCGTCACTCTTTTCGTCTCCCGGAAAAATAGAAGTCAGTCTGACCGTCAACACATGGATTATGAATGTTCTTTGAGTCTAAGCAAAAAGTCAAGTTAATCTAGACACAATATTCACTACTTATCAAGGGACTGAGACCATTATCGTATACTTCGAAAGAATTCACATACCACAACTCTCAAAGGCATAAATAAGAAAAAAGACTCAGTAACAAATCAACGATTGAGTATAGACTGAGAAATCGTCGGCATACCGGACGTCGGGCGTCCGAGGAGATAGGTACTTTAAAGGGTCCGTTCTTATGACCGTATCTGACGGTAAAGGAAGACGTCCCCTAGAAGGACTGGTCCCTGACTTGGGTGTAGAGGACGCAATCGGCCGTCTAAGAAATGGTGACTCGGTGGTCCCTTCTGGTAAAAAAGACCCATAAACTCACCACTAAATTCTCTCCAAAATATTTCTGGTAATCGATCTCTTGTAAAAGTTGGTGTCTTTATTGATCTCTTTTAACTTTCCGGTAAATGGACGTCCTGAAGCCTCAGTTGGGAGTCTCATTCTTAACAAAAAAGAGGGAGTGAAGTGAGACCGAAACTAAGAAAACAGTCTGAGAAGATAGGAGTTGTGTTCAAAAGTGTTATTCTTCCATATGGTCCTTTCTTTCCTCCACGTTAGAACCGATGTGAATCTTTCACGGATCATATAAACCTTACTACATCAGTATTATGTAATTGAGACTTTTTAATCGTAATCATAGACCTTATCAATCCCAGGGTCATCTTTTGTAAGACTTGTTTAATCCTATTAAACCAATTGGTAAATATTTCAGTATATCCTTTGGTATTCCGGTCACGTATTCCGGTCCCGACCATTACGACCTTAGGGAAATTATGTGGATTTGCACTTCTTTGTTTACTTTGTCAATACTCTTGGATCTTTGTCTCTCTAGACGTGCATCTTCCGATGGACTATTCTTAATTTTGGAAGTCCATCTTCTTACTTCGGAATTTTGGAGGTCAACCACATACGTTCGTTGTAGGTTATTAGGGTGTCTCTCCCGGTCCCTGTTCCCTTATTTATGGACTTTCTATGAGAAGGGGTAAAATAGTTAGGAAACCGTCACAATGGTGACTGTCTGGGTTGGTCCTCAGTCACCCATTCTTTCGGATAACTATATCAGGTTTAACTGGTCTAGTCGTTTGTACGCGAGGCCTGGTTTAAGTCGAACGATGGACAAAAACACACCCGGAGTTCGATTCTTAATGAGTAAATGAAGTTCACGTATGCGTAGAACAATAGGAAAATTTTATTTTGTCCAATATCAAATAAAATAATATCTTAATCAACACTTTATAACACTAATAATAAGTTTATATTGACATAATTTTCTTATCTTGTATATAACTATACGTAACTACAGTCCTATTCGTGAATACTGTTATAAGAATTGAATGTCTTCTCTCTACTTTTTAATACTTTTAAAATTTACCCTATAAAATTTTACGGTCTTAAAGAAACGTTTTCATTTTGATTTTTACTCCGACCTTGATATCAAAGACTTACTGAGTAAGTATTTGGTTTCTCGGGGTAAAATAAGTTAACACAGACTACGCAGGGACCACCTAGTCTACCGTTTCTTAGGTAGACATTACGTCTTGTGGACCCAATCCTTCCAAGGGACCTTCTCCCGTACCGTTGGGTAAGGTTGTAAAAACGTACCTCTTAGGGGTGTCTGTCTCGGACCGCCCGAGGAGACCCCAGGTGCCCCAACGTTTGTCAACCTGTACTAACTCGCTGATTCGTGTCGTGTGTCGCCACTGGTTTCATGAGTCTTTTTTACTTGAACCAATCCTGGTTGTCGAAAACTCACTCTTGTTAACAAGTTTCTAAACTCTTAACCTCATTTTATCGTTATCAGTTGATTCTTTTTGTGTACGGTCAACTAAAGTTCACCAAAAGACATCAAGAGCCATTCAGTAGTCTATGACTATGACGAGTGTCCAACGATAAACTCAGTTGCGGTACAAACTTCACCAACTTTTTAGACAATTACACTTATAAGAGACACATGTTGTTTCTTACGAAAGTTTCCTCGACTCATTGATATTTAAGTCATTTTGGACTTCTTCTTAGACCATTCTATATAATCATTATTTTTACGTACATATCATCTTTACCCTTTTCAACCTGTTTATAACTTTTGAACACTTTTACGTCATACCGATTCCGGATATATGTAAGAAACATTATAAGAACGTCCATAGACACCTTTTGTAAACTGGAGAAAGTAAACAACAACATTACTACTCTAAGTAAACAAGAATACTAAATTGACAACAGCCAACACAGTCTAAAACATTCTTTGTCTCCTCGTTCTTAGACTGAACTGAATGAAGTGTCTTGAACCTACCGAGGCATCACCATCGTAAAGTGACTCCCGAACAACAACAACAAAACAAAAAATCTTGTCCTGGTATTGTACAAAACACTTACTTTTCTTAAAGAAATCGGTGTTAATTAATACGTCTAATATTATAAAGAATTAACAACACCAAGTCAGTGAGTCAACACAGACCGAGACGTGGGAGTACCTGACGTTGTGCGGTCCGAAGGCACAGAAAGTGATACAGGGTCTCAAACGAGTTTGAGTGTAGGTACCTCAGCTACTACGATAGGTTCGTGGAGTAGGACACACGGGGGAACAGGAGGACGGGAGTTAGAAAGGGTCGTAGTCCTAGAAAGAGTCACTCAGTCGAGAAGTGTAGTCCACCGGTTTCATAACCTCGAAGGTGTAGTCTGGAAGGTCACTTATAAGTCCTGACTAAAGGAAGTGCAAACTGACGAAACTAGAGGGACGACAGGTTCCCTGAGAGTTCTCAGATGAGATAGTGGTGTCAAGTTTTCGTAGTTAAGAAGTCACGAGTCGGAAGAATTACTTCGTTTCATTTTCCGTCTTACCACGAAGACATGTCGAATACGTCGTCACATGAGTACAGTTGTTGACTACAAACTTAGTGTTCATGACAATTCGACAAAATTGTGAATAGTACGACATTTTTCAATTTTGTTCTTCACTCTAGAGAAAAGGACATGTTTAGACACCATCTATATAAAAGACTCGACTTTGATGTCTAAGTGTCAGTCCCACCACAGCCCCTCCCCACAAAAAATCTGGAAACACGTTCACATTTTGTTTTAAAGTGTAAAGTTTTAGGTAAGTTGACATATTAACTCCTCGAAAGTGGATTAAAAGTTTATCTTCACTAATTAGGAGTCATATTATTGTATGATTTTCTATGTATAGTTTTCTTCTTAGATTATCTTAGGACATTTATTGAGGGTTCACTACTTATGTAAATTAACTTCAATATTCGAACACCTAACTAGAGTCATAAATTGTCGTGATTAGACACACCTTTTTGTGATTTAGTTTATACATTTTAGATTAACGTGTCATCGTGATCCGTGGTGTAAGTTAGAGGTAATTCGTTTTACAATAGGTCTTAACGACTCTAGTTTCGAATAAAGAGTAAACTTGACACCAAAGATTACAAAGATACCTGAAGACTAACAAAAGGGAGGATGAAAAACTTAAGACATAAAAAAGGGAAAGGAAATCTAAGAGGTTTAAAGATAGAACTATAGTCAAGATAATATGGAGGAAAAAAAAAAGGAATTTCAGGAGAGGACACTGATGGTTGGGAAAAGAAGGAATAGATGGAACTTATAAATAGGGATCCGTGCATCGTGGTAAAACAATCCCCTGAAATTCTCTTCAACTTCAAGATGGATAAGGGTTGAGGTATAAAATACTGTCGGTAAACAAAAAAAGATTCTGAGACAAAGTCATTTAAGGATTTTACCTCAAGTACTCTATATAAAGACCTGGACTTTTATAGAAACAAAACAGATGTAGACTACTTTAAAAACTGACCTATATTTTTACTTCCCGAAGGGTCCACCGAGCCATTTCTTAAACGGATGGTTACGTCCTTTGTACCCAATCTAGGGACACATCCTTTCTAAGGGACCTCTTCCTTTACCGTTGGATGACATCACAAAAACGGACCTTTTTAGGTGCCTGTCTCCTCTGGTCACCCGACGTCAAGAACCTCAGCATTTCTAAATCAGTGCTGACTCGTGTTTTTAGTTCTGACCTTAATAAAAATAATGAGAGTAACAAAAAGAGGTGTTGGAAAATCATATCGATCAAACAACAGTAAGTTACGAGTAAATAATTATTACAGCATAGTACTAAATAAGAGTTAGATCTCATATAGTGTTGAAGGTTTATTAAACTTACGACCGGTAAAATATTAGTACTAGATCAATACTCAGAGAAAGAAGGAAGATAAGTCTTGAGAGATCCAATAGAAGAACTGTTTTTGAGACCGAATAAACAGAGGTGATTGAAAATAGAGTAACAACTTCTCAGTTTATATCCTGTAGGAAGTAACGAGAACTTGTAGAAACTAAAGAGAAAAGTTTTGAATATAAATGGTCGAAAAAAAAAAGAAAACAAGACATAGAAATCTATCAAGGAGTTTTAATAAAAGAACATCAAAATAAAAAATTTAATCGTTAATACACAAATGAAGGAATCTCGAGACAGAGGTTATTAAGATTAATTTAGAGGGATTCTTGTTTAAATTCACAATTAACAATTACAAAAAATATATGAAAACCCAAGAAGATCCTGTAAGAAAAGATAAACAGAACAGAAAAATTTCAATTAACAACTCACTACAACATAGTAGATAAGTATGAAATTTAATTCCGTCATTTCTTCTGGAGATATATGAATCCATTCATTTATATCAGTTGACCGAAAACGAAATTCCATCAACCTACTCCATGATGGATAATGTGACCTTTTGGAAATCACGGTTTTTCTTTTTTTTCATAATTAGGTTACACTATTTTATAGCTGAAATGGGAATGTCGATTAAAAATATTAAAGGAAACTCTTATTTGAAGACTATATAAATGAATCCGAATTCACTAATCGACTTTCGAAAGACATAGGTGTATCGGATTTCTCCTCTCCTCACCCATTTAGCTCTCAAGACACATATTAATCAAGGAGGCGAAGGTTGATCCATGAATAGAGGCGGGGAGGGAAACGACTCGAACACCGAATGGAACCGAGGGAGAGACTTACGTCGAAGTAATCGTACATAAGATCTGATCCTTGAGGAGACGAGATTATTAGATATCGTCATTAAAGGAAAACAAAAAAAGTTTGTGACAACTTTTAATATAAGTCATTACAGTATAGGAGTACAAGAAAAAAACAAAATTAAATAAGATATATGAAATTACCCCATAACTCTTTTTTCTCTCTTTTACTCTGTACAGAGTTAGACGGTACAACTTTACCTTTGTGTGTTTTTAAATAGTTCGAGTATAACACACCGTCGTCAAACGGTATAAATAAACTTGTTCTGTTTTGACAAAAATTGGAATATTTAAAATGTAGGGTTACAGTCGTTGTCAACTATTCAATGTTATATTAAATTTTAATTTTATTCATTGTACCTCTCTTTCCTGTCATAGGACACGCTTCCTTACTGTCTTTTTTCGTTGAGATTTAAACTCCCAATCTTTTGTTTTTTTCACATTTTACTGACACAGGTCGGAACTTTCTATTCTTCTTGTCTTATAATATTCGTTTTTATAGGGATAAACCTTTTTAGAAATCTATCATCTTTACTCACGTTACTTCACTTTCGTTCCGTTCCCCAGACAATCAGTCTCCCGTATCTGGTTTATCTCAAATCTCACCTCCGATATTAGAAGTCCGTATCTAAAATACGTGAAATTTTACAAAATAATTCTACATACTTTATTAAATACAAAATTCTTCCAATAAAACGAAAAGGTACTTTAATTTTCTGCGAACGAGGAACCTCCTTTCTGATACTACTTGGATCTGTCATATAATTTTTCGTCTCTGTAGTGAAACCGTTGTTTCTAGGCATATCAGTTTCGATACTAAAAAGTCATCAGTACATACCTACACTCTCAACCTGGCACTTCTTCCTACTCTTGGTTTCTTGACTACGAAAGTTTGGTATCACGATCCTTTTGAGCACTCTCAGGGAATCTAACGTTCCTCTAGGTTGGTCAGGTAGCATTTCCTTTAGTCAGGACTTATAAGTAACCTTCCTGACTACGACTTCGACTTCGAGGTTATGAAACCGGTGAACTACACTTCTTGACCGAGTAACCTTTTCTAGGACTACGACCCTTTCTAACTTCCGTCCTCCTCTTCCCCCACTGTCTCATACTCTACCAACCTACCTTAGTGACTGAGTTACCTGTACTCAAACTTGTTTAGAATCCTCCATCACTTTCTGTCCCTTCGGACCGCACGATGTCAGGTACACCAGCGTTTCTCAGTCTGTCCTGACTCACTGACTTGTTGTTACTGTTTTGTAAGTTTACCTTTACGGGTCTGTTCTTCCACCGTAACTCTTAAATTTAAGACAAAATAATCATATATTATTTTACACTATTACTTCTGATACACCGACCTTTTATTCTAGAGGTCTCTATTTTCTCTCCCATTTCTTGGACCAAGAGTTCAGTCTATCTCCGTCTCCTCGGTCTTTATCTCTGACTCTTTATTAACTTAGTCTTACCGTGTGTGTGTGTGTTTTTTTTTGGTCCTTTAAAATTTTAGTTAGTACTTTCACTTCTTTTTGTCTCAAATTTCTTCCTTTGAAAGTTTAATTTCCATCTCTTTATGCGTTATCTAAACAACTAAAACTGTTACCGTCAGTGTCTCTTCCGTTTAACTGATCTCACAAAACTTCTCACTCTCTATTCCTTTACGAATCCTTTTCATACGTATCTTTCAGAAACATTCTTAAAATTTATATTTCCTCTGGTATTTCCTCGACTTATCCGGTATACCCCATTTTTTTCCAAAATAAATAAACGAAGAAACTAATATTTTATTTTCTGTAACGTAGAAATATACATTTATAAGGATGCATTCACGGGTCCGGGTGGCAAAGTGGACATTATGTAGTCAAGTCAAGTCAGCGAGTCAGTACAGGTTGAGAGACACTGGGGTACTTTACGTCATACGATCCGGAGGGACAAGTAGTGGTTGAGGGTCTCGAACGAGTCTGAGTACAGATAGTTCAGTCACTACAGTAGGATGATAGAGTAAGAGACAACAGGGGAAGAGGAGGACGGAAGTTAGAAAGGGTCGTAGCCCCAGAAAAGGTTGTTCAGTCAAGAAGTGTAGTTGACCGGTTTTATAACCTTAAAGTCGAAATCGGAGTCAGGAAGGTTACTTATGGGTCCTGACTAGAGGAAATCTCACCTGACCAACCTAGAGGAACGTCAGATTCCCTGAGAATTCTCAGAAGAGGTTGTGGTGTCAAGTTTTCGTAGTTAAGACGTGATTCGAAAGAAATACCAGGTTGAGATTGTAGGTGTGTACTGATGACCTTTGTAGTATCGAAACTGATCTTAGTATACTGGATTCTTTACTCCTCGGTGAACAGAGTCATTAACCCGTGAGAGTGGTCACAAGAGGTCACACTAAGTTCTAATAATATTGAAATATACACACAGTACTACACTTTGTAAAACACTTCCTTACTGGAGACCGTATACTTTCGGTAAATCCCCTCTCTCTCTTTCACTCTCTGTGTCTCTCTCTCTCTCTCTCTCCTATTACTACGTTCTTGTCTCTTTTAGTGGTTTCTCTATTTTAGTGTTTCTTTTTCGTTCCACTGGTAACGGTTCTCCTTCTTTTACAGGGGGTAAAGAAGTCATTTATTCAATGACCGTCCACGTTCACCCAACGTATAAACTATTACACTACTAACCTGTAAAAACCTTACTAAAGGTAAGAAATACATTTTATATTTCGTTCTACTATTTACTTCTCCTTTTTATATCCTGTGACCTTTTAGTTCCTTCTTTACTTCTTATACGTAACATTTCTCTTTTTTGATATTATGAACTATTCTACAACATAGGACGAAAGACGACCCAATAAGACTAGTCTCTTCTTCTTTATAAAGAGTTATATCAATACTTCTGTAAACAAGTATGTCGAATTCGGATCTTACATTTGAGGACCTCCGAACCCTAAAACCAGAGGGAATCCCGAAGAAGTGACTGTCAAAACGTTTCATTCCTGTCTTATGCATAAACAACTTACTTACTTGTTGTTAGGACTGAGGATATTTTCCTAAAATTCCCTGGTCCTCTAACTATTTGCTTAACTTTGTAACAAAAACCTCCGTTTTAAGTGAAAAACATGTTAATAAATAGAAAGAGGTAGAAAAGGAAGAGATAAAAAAGGGAGAGTAGGTTTATTTTGTAACCACAGTAGTAAAGACCGGTTTTGGAAAATTTTTATAACGAGGGATTACATTTCCAACTGAAAGTCGGTTTACGGAAATTGACTAAATTAACCTGTTTATAATTTTGTTTAATTTTAAAATTAGTATTTAGAAGGTTTATCCTTAATAGAAAAATCGTATAAAGTTAGGACCTACCAGAAAGGTATATCTTACGGTTTCAGTCGTGAAAAGGTACTTAGGAAACGATAGTCTAAATTCGATGTTGACATCGATCCAACTAGTGGAAGAAAAGACGAAGTTCCTTTTGATAGCGGAAGCAACAGAATAAATGACGAAGGGAACGTTTATATACTTGATAGGGTTCGTCTTGCACTGGTGTCTATTACACACTTTCGAGTGAGATTAGTCAGCGAACGACACAAGAACCTTGACGGTATCCGTTCGGGGTGAAGTGCCGACTAACAGTCACGGGTCGGACACGTGTGCGCAACACAATTCACGATTAACTAAATTAAAATTATCTCGTGTAACATGGTGAATTAGCACATCAAAAAATTCTCTCATTTATAAATAGAAGTCTATAAAGTTCCTACTTAAAAACCAGACTTGATCCTCTAAAGGCATATGACCTTGAAAGTCAAATTTTGTTCATCCGTCTACTACACTTTGTAAAACTAGAACGGGTTCACTGATATCAGTCAAGTTCGTCGTAAAACGAAGGAGTCTGATTATCTTTTCCCGTACCGAAAAATATGATCGGTTTATCTATAGTGGTAAACGAAGACACCTTTGTTTTGAGTCCGAACAAACGGTCGGAGTTCATCTTTCACGACACACTAACGGACCAAGTCTAAAATCACCTCTTACGACAGAAAGTAGACACGTCAATAGTGTGGACAAACACTTCATCTTGACGTTATAACCTTCTCTGAAATAGGAGTTAACCGATGTCCTTTTACGTTGTAAAGATCGACGAGAATTCCGGAACCCGTCTTATAGTCCTTTCTTTCACTTCAGTGAGTCAACACAGGTTGACAAAGACTAGGGTACCTGACATCGGATGGTCCGAGGGAGGTAGGTACCCTAAGAGGTCCGTTCTCATGACCTCACCCGACGGTAAAGGAAGAGGTCCCCTAGAAGGTCTGGGTCCCTAGTTTGAACCCAGAGGGTGTAACGTCCGTCTGGGAAGTACAGACTCGGTGGTCCCTTCAGTCCTCTCATCTCCTTGACGTCATGTTTTGTACCGTTTTCGTCATTACACTAATCCAATTTAGACGAAGTACATAGAATCATTTAGTGTCTCCGTCTCATCTTATAACGGAACCCAACAAAGTGTTTAGATCTTCTTACTTTTAATAATTCGAATAAATGTTTATCCTTTTTAATCTAGACTAATAAGTTTATACAATTCACATGTGTAAGAAGGGAAGACAACTTACTTAATCTATAACACTTTATACTCAATGTCACAATATAAAGGACTTTTTATGAGACATTCTAAAGAAGAGTCAAGTCAAGTCAAGTCAGTGAGTCAGCACAGGCTGAGAAACGCTGGGGTACTTAGCGTTGTGCGGTCCGGAGGGTCAGGTAGTGGTAGAGGGTCTCAAGTGAGTCTGAGTGTAGGTAACTCAGTCACTACGGTAGGTCGGTAGAGTAGGAGCCAGCAGGGGAAGAAGAGGACGGGGGTTAGGGAGGGTCGTAGTCTCAGAAAAGGTTACTCAGTTGAGAAACGTACTCCACGGGTTTCATGACCTCAAAGTCGAAATCGTAGTAAGGAAGGTTTCTTTAGCGTCCCGACTAGAAGAAGTCTTACCTGACCAACCTAGAGGAACGTCAGGTTCCCTGGGAGTTCTCAGAAGAGGTTGTGGTGTCAAGTTTTCGTAGTTAAGAAGTCCCGAGTCGGAAGAAGTGTCAGGTTGAGAGTGTAGGTATGTACTGATGACCTTTTTGGTATCGGAACTGATCTACCTGGAATTTTAGACGAGGATTGTATTTTGAAATTCTTTATCTGAACCCTTTTAAGGATTTAGGACGGGATTAAATAGGAAACAAGTTTAAATTAAAGTGTACAAAAGGATAAAAAAACTCTTAAAAAACGGATAATTACCTTAAAAAATTTACGTGGTTTTTTACGTCTGTTGTATTCTTTATGTTGAAAAAAAAAAAATTAAACCTATAGGTCTGTGGTAGATTGTAATTCTCTTGTTTATAACTTTCAATCTATTTTTAAAGTTGTCCAACTCCTCTCAAAGTTCTACCACCTCCTTATTCTACCTCTCTAATGCAGGGAGGAGTGTTTATGTAGTTTTTAAGTAGAAGTACACCTTGTTGAGGATGTCTTGTGGAAGACTTGGGACTCTCTTCTGGAGTCCGAAGGTTTTTCCGTTCGGTTAGAGGACTCTTACTCCGTCCCGTTTTCTATTTATAATTTTTTCTATGTTACCTACACCCTACCCTGGACGTGAGGTCCCTCCCTCAGTACTCCTTCCTTTTCAAAGGTGTGTGAACTTTTGGAGAGTGTCCGTCAAGACCTCTCTCTAAGGTTTGGAGTCTTCCCTTGTCCCGTTGTCCACGAACCTTCCGCTTTACCTCTCTTAATCGGTGTCTCTAGTAACGACTTGTCGTGAAGGGTCGGTCTTTCACCGAGTGAGTGGGTGGCGTCGTTCACTACCCGACCCACGAGTCCGAGTCCGAAAGCCTCAACCTGGCCTCCCTCTCCTGGCCCCAACTGCCGGTACTTCTATGAGACTCCTCCGATCACGTCTTCTCTTCTCCCTCAAGTCCTTTTTCGGATGCGGGTCGTCTCCCCGTTCTCTAGTGACGACGACCTTGTGAGATAGAGACGCACGAACGTCTCCCATCCTGAGGCGGAAGTTGCTCCCGGTGTCCACCCTGTTCGGTCGACACCAGATTCTGAGCGTCAATTTTTCGACCGTGTCAACGTTAAACGATAACATTATAAGGGGCCTCTCCCCTTGTCCCCGGTGAACACATGGTCCCGGTCACACTCATAGTCTCCACCCCCTCCATAATCGGACGACACCAGAGTTTGGATCCTCAACGTCGACGGGGGTTTGACACTTTCCCGTGCCTAGTGCCGGGAATGAAAGGACTCTCGGACTCGATGACCCGAGGTATCTGTCTGGGTTGTAGGTCCCGGTGGGGGGTGGGGTTGGGGTCCCTTCCCGTTTTGGGCGGAGTCTGACCCCGCTGAGAAGTGTCCAGAGTCGACACCACCCGAGAAAGGTGTGTGGGGTTCACACAGACGGTATGGGAAGGGAGAGGGGTCTGGTTGCCTCGTTCACTCGGGGTTATTCGACGACGAAAATGGGGAAGCGAGACCCATCTCTTGTCTGTGGTATTTCATCGGATGTTCGTCTCCTTCCAGGTTTTGGTTTCTCCTTGTGGTCCCCAACTCGTTCGTCTCCTCTCTTCCCCTTTAGAGGACGTCGACGTCCGTGTCACCGAATTTAGGGGTGTTAATCGGACTCAATGTGCTGACTCCGCTGAATCGTCGTCGTCGCCTGAAATCCCCGTTAACACCTGAAACCCTCGTTCATGTTCGACTTCATTCCGTCCTAGACTTAGACTCGACTAGGGTATGGTAGGTGTTGTCCAGGTCTCTGGAAGACTTTATACGACCTCCTACGAGACTCCTCCGTCTGACTGTCCTCGTGCGACACTCCTCTCCTGTTGTCGACCCAGTGCTCCTTTAAGAAGAATTACGGTGAGAGATACATAAAAAGAGAACAAGTATAACAAGATTACAACAAGAAATACTAACGAAATTAAAAATAAAAATATCGAACAAAAAAAAAGAAAGAATTTGACAGTAAAATTTTTAGGTAAAATAAAAAAGAATAAAAAGACATAAGATCAATAAAACGTAAAAGGGTACAAAAAAAATAAAACACGAAAACAATCAGATCTAAAATCATAAGTAAAAGCGAATACCCAAACAAATAACCGAACTAACGAGAGAAGACAAAACTGAGGTAGAAATAGGAAAAAATAAGAGGGGAAAAAGAAAAAGAAAACAAAAAAAAAACGGAGAAGAAACGAGAAAGATTTACACACATAAAGAAACCCACAAGACCCGACAACTCATAAAGAAGTAATCAAAACCAGAAGACGCGACACGCCGGACAATTCAGAATAACGTGTCATTGCTCATCCCGGACTTGGGGTTCTACCCCTCTGGATTCAGGTCCTGAAACCTGGTGGTCTCTTGAAGGTTGGGGTACCTTGTAATTAACCGCTCTCGAGACGGTTTCCAGAGGTAGAATTGTGATCCTGGTCTGGGGTAGGTTACCGGTCGTTTGTGGTCCCGACCTACGGAGTACGGTTTGGAAGTCGTTTATTCCTTGTTTCATGACGGGTAATTGTCTGTCCGATGGATTTCGGTATGATTCAGGTATCTGTGTGTTTTTGTGTGATGACCTGTACTGTAACGGAAAGTCTCTCTGTTCTAGGTCAAGGTAGGTTTTCTTACATCCACCTTCAGAGGGGTCAGCCTTTTGGAAGTGTTCCGTGACCAGGTTGTTTGGGTGCCCCCCGTCTAAGGTGTTTACTCTCCTCGTTACTGGAATGTTGGACGTCTTTTCTCTGGGGTTTGTGTCATTTAATTTACTTTACTTTTCTGTCTCTTTGTACGTTGTCTACTCCTTTGTACCAATTTTTTTTCTTTTTTGTTTAGGTTTCCTTTATCAGTGAGTTGGACTTTTTCTTAAGTCTCATTACTATCATTTCTTATAGGTTTTAAAACCTTTATTTTACCTCAGTGTCTATTTATTTGACACTCTTCTATGTGATTTAAAAATTATTCCTGTATTTCCTTTTTTTTTCCGTATCTGTTAGTTGTTACATATTTTGTTATTGACTCTAATGTTTGCGGGATCTCCCTTGGTTAGTGTCTTATTGACTTCGGCTTCTTGTCTATTTACTGAGCTTTATATCTTACCACCTTTTTAGACTTTGTCTCTTCTTATTTCTTTTTGTTTACTTTTCTTTACTCCTGTCTGAGTTTCTGAAGACCCTGTTGTAATTCGTGTCGTCGTAAGTTTAATATTCCCAGGGTCTCCTTCTTCTCTTTTTCTTTCTCATACTCTTTTATAAACTCCTATAATATTAACTTTTGAAGGGATTGTACCCTTTCATTTATCGGTGGGATCAAGACCTTCG
This sequence comes from Capra ibex, assembly GCA_006410555.1. Classification (NCBI taxonomy): domain Eukaryota; kingdom Metazoa; phylum Chordata; class Mammalia; order Artiodactyla; family Bovidae; genus Capra; species Capra ibex. The sequence goes on from SJYO01049755.1 coordinate 4,659,922, forward strand.
AGTCTCTCAGGATATATCCTATTCGGGTTTTTCTTTGTGTAGTTCCGTGTATAATTAGTTCCATTGTTTTTCATTACTGTTTCTTTTTCACAATTTTTGTCACTCCGTTTTCACTGTTTATTATATATTGTCCAAGGGGTATTCCGATTGCCGACTAGAAAGTCGTTTTTAAGACGTCCGACCTTCTCACTTTCACTTTCACTTCAGTGAGTCAACACAGGCTGAGAAACACTGGGGTACCTGACATCGAATGGTTCGAGGAGACAGGTACCCTAAGAGGTCCGTTCTTATGACCTTACCCAACGGTAAACTCACCGTCCTATATTAATTTCCCTATTTTCCTTTTTTGATGTTGGTTCTAGTCAGATGGATCGTTCCTAGAATAAGTCTAAGTTGTCTCTTTAGCTTTCGAAATGTCTATTCGTTTTCAATCATCTTAAGTCGTGGTGGTTTGATCGAAATGTTGTTAACGATGTCCTTGAAGAGATCTGTACTTTGTTTCTCTTTCTTTTGAGGATATTTTGATCGGAGTTCGTTATTTCATTTACTATTATCCTATTATGTATAGTTATTAATAGAATTTACATTTACCTATTTTATGAGGTTGGGTCTGTGTCTAACCGACTAACCTATACTTTTTTTTTTTTTGTTTTGGGTTTTGGTGGTTTCACTGTACGAGAGATGTTCTGTAGGTAGAGGTTGGATCCCTGTGTACGTCTGACTTTCACTCCCTTACCTTTTATATAAGGTAACATTGACTTTAAAATTTTTTTATGTCCTCATCGTTATACGTATATTCTATTTTATCTGAAATTTCATTTCTGTCTACGTTCTCTGTTCCTTCCTGGGATGTGTTGTCAGTTTCCTAGTTAGGTTTTTCTTCCACATTGTTAATATTTATTTATGTATGGGTTGTATCCTCGTGGAGTTACGTATTCCGTTTTCGATTGTTGATGTTTGTCCTTTAACTGTCATTGTGTTATTCCACCCCTGTGACGTTATGAGATGAGTGTCGTTATCTGTCTAATGGGGTCGTCTTTTAATTATTCCTTTGGATTTGACGTTTATTATGTAACGTGGTCTACCTGGATTAACTAATGTTCCGTAAAATAAGTTCTTCATGTAAAGCTAAAACAAAAAGTTTACGTGTACCTTGTAAGAGGTACTAACTAGTGTAGAACCCAGTGTTTAGTTCGGGACCATTTAAATTTGTATGACTTTAGTAAAGTTCGTTGGTGTCAAGATATTTTTGTCTATAGTTTATATCCTTTTTTCAGACGTCTTTTATGTTTGTGAACCTCTCGTTTGTTATGTGAAGATTTATTGGTTCTCCAGTGAATTCTTTGGTTTCTTCTTTATTTTTTTATGGATCTTTGTTTACTGTTACTTTTTACTACTGAGTGTGGGATGTCATAAGTCTTTTTCGTCACGATTCTACATTCGAATATCGTTATGTTTAGATGGAGTTCTTTGTTCTCTTTGTAGTTTATTGGATTGAAATGTGGATTTAAACTTGACTACGGAAACTTGACACCACAACCTCTTCTGAGAACTCTCAGGGAACCTAACGTTCCTCTAGTTTGGTCAGTTAGGATTTCCTTTAGTCAGGACTTATAAGTAAACCTTCCTGACTACGACTTCGACTTCGAGGTTATAAAACCGGTAGACTGTACTTCTTGACTGAGTAACCCTTTCTGGGACTACGACCCTTTCTAACTTCTGTCCTCCTCTTTCCCTGTTGTCTCCTACTCTACCAATCTACCGTAGTGACTGAGCTATATGTACTTAGACTCGTTCGAAGTCCTCAACCACTACCTGTCTTCTACCTAAAGTTGTCTCTATAAAACCCTCGGATCACCACTTGTGAGTCTAATACCGTGTCAGATATTTGAATAGACTGAAGTGGTCCTGTTGAAAACGTAAAGACACTTTACGTTACTTTTTTTATCAGAGAAGATAGAACCGTATATATAATCGGATAATTTGTCATCTATCGTCTACAGTTCTCCTGAATGTTTATCGACTCTTTTCTTTTCTATACTTTCCGTTTCCTCTTTTCCTTTCTATATGGGTAGACTTACTTATCGTTCCAAGGTTTCTTATCGTTCCTCTATATTCTTTCGGAAGGAGTCACTAATTACGTTTCTTTATCTCCTTTTGTTGTCTTACCCTCTCTGATCTCTAGAAAAGTTCTTTTAGTCTCTATGGTTCCCTTGTAAAGTACGTTTCTACCCGAGTTATTTCCTGTCTTTACCATACCTGGATTGTCTTCGTCTTCTATAATTCTTCTCCACTGTTGTCATGTGTCTTTTTGATATGTTTTTTCTAGAAGTACTGGGTCTATTGGTACTACCACACTAGTGAGTGGATCTCGGTCTGTAGGACCTTACACTTCAGTTCACCCGGAATCCTTCGTAGTGGTGCTCGTTTCGATTACCTCCACTACCTTAAGGTTAACTCGATAAAGTACAGATTCATATTTTTTTTTTTTTTTTTTTTTCTGTCTGTCACAGTCAGATACGGTTGTCGAACGTTTGTATACTGACGTTGTTACCCATTCGTCTGAATTCGGATACGAAGATATGGTAAGTTCACGTCCCTGTTTTTTTAATTGTAGAACGATCTATTGTTTACGTCCATTTTAACGGTTTTAAACACGAATTTCATAATAGTTGGTTCTCTCATACGATATTTTTATTTCTAATAATACCTATACATAAACTAACATTCAAGAAATTCCCGTTTATAGGAAAAAAAGGTATAAAGGGGTATGATGCATTGACTGAATAAAAACGGTACATGGAGGCCTGTTCTGTACATGGTTGACGTTGTCGGATGGACGAAGATAGGGCAAATTTCAGTGAGACACAGGACTTAAGGTAAGGGTAAAAGAAAGTTCCTATAAAGAAGAAGTTAACGAAAAGAAGAGAGGAATTACTTATTGAATACAAAGAAAGAGACGACCCAGTATGACTAACCGTATATTGTACTGAATTATACTAAGAAGGAAATTTTTTTTAGTAGTGGGCAGGAGTGTAAGAAAGGTCAATGACAGAGTAAAAGTATAAAAAGAAAGTACGTTTTGAAGGTATTTTCCAAACGATTAAAATAACAAAATAGGGAAAAGATTGAAAGGTAAGAGAGAGATCGGATGAAGGTGTCCCGAGAAAACGAACTTTACGGTTACTTTTGTGAAAAAGGTTCCAATATTTACTGGTCTCGATTATCAGTTAAGACCCTGGGTGATCGTGGTCTTGATCATGAGTTAAAATGAACTGAAAATCGTCGTAAACTGTATTTACTAGTGTCAGGAAAGAACTTTGTACGTGATAAGAACAGAAGTTCCTATAGATTCTATGGACTAAAAGAAAGATGAGGTATTTACAGAAAGATTTCGGGTGAAAACACCGAGGAGAAGATGGCCTATATATTTGTAGTATAATGAGGTCGACAAAAGAAGGAGATCCGTAGTAGATTTATTAGAATAGTTCTGAATACTGGAAAATAATGTTGGTTAAGTATCTACTGTAAGTTTAAGTAGAGAAAGGACCTTGTTTGATGACTCAAGGTTTAAAAAGTCTAAATTTTACCAAGTTCAAAAGGAGTATGTTTATTTATATCGTAAGATAGAACTTGGTACCTCTTCCTTTACCGTTAGGCGAGGTCATAAGAACGGACCCTTTTAGGTACCTGTCTCGTCGGATCGATGTATATCAGGTACTCGTTTCTCAGCCTGTGTTGATCAATACACGTGTGTGTGTGTGTGTGTGTAGAACTTGGTAAACGAATAAAGTTTTTAGATCTAGTAACAACTACGGAGTGAATAGAAGTGCACTGTGTGAGGTAAGTAGTCATTTAGAGAAATAGAGGTGGAGGTTTTATAAAGACGTCAAGTTAATGAATAGAAAATTCGGGTTTGGGTATTACGACAGGAGAAAGTGGATCTGATAACGTTATCAACCTCTTCCTTTCCCGTTGGGCGAGGTCATAAGAACGGACCTTTTAAAGTACTTGTCTCATCCGACCAACGGATTTCAGGTATCCCAACGTCTCGACTAGTACTAATTTACTGATTCGTGTGTCGTGAACGTTATCATAAGATTATCATTGAAGTGTCATTGAAAACGGAGCAATTCCAAGTGGTAAATGTGTCGTAGGTCTAAGAAGAAGGATTTCGTATTTAGTCTAATACAGTGAGGTAACAAGTTTAAGAGGTTACTAATACTGAATAGGAACTTTTTATTAACTTTTGAGAGATAACACTCAGAAAAGTTCTGGTGTGTACTAGATCATGGACGGATAGAGACTCTGATTAGAACCTTGCTAACTGAGTGATACGAGATTAATGAAACCGGAAGAAGTGGTTTTTTGTTCGAATAAAGGTTAAATCCCACATAAAATAAAGAGTTTAGGTAAAAGGTAAGGAAATTTACTGATTGAAGTTCATTGGATAAGAAGACTCTTATAGTGGATAAGTCTTAGAAAAGGTCTCCGAGATTTCATCAAATGGTGGTAATGAAAGTTATACAGTGGAAGAAAGTAAAATAAGAATCATAAATATGATAGATGTTCATTAGAGAAACGGATGGATAGGTAAATAAATACACACATGAATGAATAAGAGACATAATAGGATTAGTGGTCGATGACCTTATATTCTGAATACTGTTACTTCTAGAACAAAGTAAATAAGTAGTGAGGATTCTCCTGTCGAGGACTCGGAAACGTTTGTAACCCCATTTTCTATCATTCCCTCTTTAATACTTTTCATTTTATTTCTATATGGTAGAAAGGATGACTCTTTTTATTATCGATACATTAATACAATTCCAATTTTGAGATGTTACGTACATATTAAAAAGGGAGGTTTTCTACAATAAGTAGTATGTTTATATAACAACGACACAGTGACACTACTCTAAGTCATCGGAAATTTGTTGTTGTTGTTGTTGTTTTGTTCGATGGTCTCTTTTTCTCTAACGGTCTTCGTGTGTTTTTTATTTCGAATCTCTTCTATAATTATCTACCTGGGACCTTTATCAGAAGAGAATCAGAGTTAGACAAAGAGGGGAAATCTTTTATTAAAAGACTGTCGTACGCTGACATGAAATCAAAAAAATATAAAAAGGAGACCGAAAAATCCGACGTCAGTAAACACAGAAAAAGTAGGTGACTTCTCTATTTTGAGTAACTTGAGAAAGATTAAAAATTTTAAGGTGATCTAAAATTTAGGTCTATGTTATTATAATCATATAAATACAACCCGAAGAGTCCACCATGTCACCATTTCTTAACCGGACGGTTACGTCCTCTGTGTCTCTATACCTAAGTTAGGGACCCAGTCCATCTAAGGGGATCTCCTTCTTTATCGTTGGGCGAGGTCATGAAAACGGACCTTTTAAGGAACTTGTCTCCTTGAACAACCCGATGTCAAATACCCTAATGTTTCTCATTAGGGTCAGAGTCTGTAGTGTAGTGACTCTTCGACTCGTATGTGTATAAATGGAATGGTACTATAAGCTCGGTTTGTTTTGAGGATCCTGAAATATGGATAGTTTTATAAAATCCTTGAGATAAATTGTGTCTGAAGGGACACAAAAGAGGAATTAGGAGTATTTTCCTTGTGTTGAATCTAAAATAACAAAAGAAAAAAGAAAATGACTCTGATTCATACCTTTCCTTTACCTCTGTCTCTCCAATTAAACATGGTATTTTTAACGTACCAATATTAATTTTACAGACTATAAGGTTGGATTAATCACTCTAAGATCACTAAGTACGAATATTCGTGAATCGGTTTATTAAGGGTTTACATCCTCCTGTTCCCTTAGTAGACCTAATAAAGAAAATTTCCACTTAGAGGTCAAGAGTTGAGTCTAGAGTCTATAACGTGAGTCTCAAGATGGTAATAGAGGAGTTCATGAAAGAGTACCAGAAAGAAAAACAGAAGAAGAAGACCCTGAAGATATTAAGCTTACAACCTCACAAAGTATGACAGGACCTCCAGAGATTCTAACAGGAGTAAGGAAAATTAAGCAAAAAGAAAAAGGGAGACTAAGTAAAGAAAGATGGTAAGATAGAAGATAAAGTGATTAGGATAGAAGACGGAGGTTATAAGATGATAAACAACGGTGGTCTCACAAAGACTAGAGTAAATAACGTAATAAGTAATATATAACTGAAAAAATTTTAAAGAAGATCCAGAAACAATTTGGAAAGAACGTAGAAGAGTTAGGAATAGAGGTCCGATAAATAGACACTAAGGTAAAAATAAAGTTCTAAAACCTAGTAAAAGTGATAGTAATAAGACTTAAGAAAGAGTCCATCTAAGGGATAGAGAAGGAGAAAACAAACCAAACCACCCGTAAAGAGGACAAGGAAATGGACGACCCATAAGGAGATAGAGAAGAAGAACCAATATAACGACACAAACCCCACCGGAAAGACATAAGACCCTTAAACACCTCAAGAGAAATAATACCTCGAAGGAGTGACACCCACCCCAACATAGTCACCGAACAGTTCCAAAGAACCAATCCCTTTGAACACAGCCTCAAGACCACCCATCTCGACCTAAAGAAGAGAGACCTCACGTTACTTCACAGGTCATTACTCAATACTCTGCAGATACCAAAGTCTCATTGAACTCGAAGGACATATAACTTCGAGTCCCCACACAAGGACACAACGACCTCTTAAACGCACCATACAGAACGAGACCTTGAACAACCAGGAACCCACCACGAACCAAAGTCACATCTATACCTCCGTAAACTACTCGAGGATAGCTAATTACAAGGGACCTAAGTCCTCAAGAGACTACAAGAGTCCTAAACCTGAATTCGGAGGACGAAGACCAAAAGTCAAAATAAAAATGTCATCGGAGTCCTGAAGAGGTAGATATGTCGTGGCTACTATTGTGTAGATCCAATTTCCACTTTTCAAAGATATGTGACTCCCTGTGGGTCTCTCCAAGTGATTCAATGTACCTCTTCTCTTCTCCCTCCTCCCTCAATCTCCACTGACCTTACTCTACTCCACCCTAGTTTTCTCCTCTCTCGGTCGATCGGTCATTATTGAAGGAATACACGTGAGGAGTCAGACCTGGCGAGTCTCCATAAGTGACTCAATATGTCCCTCCTCCTCTCCCTCCTTCATCTGTCTCCACCGGTCCTCCTATTCTCTCCCTTTACTTTTCCTCTCTCTGTCTAGGTCGGTCATTGGTCAAGGAATTCACAAGAGGTGGCAGACCTTGTGTGTCTCTAAGTCTCAACACATCTCTTCTCTTCCCCCTCCCTCCTCTGTCTCTGTTGGACCACCTCCTTTTCCTCTCAGGTTTCCTCCTCCCTCACCAGTTCGGTCATTAGAACGAGAGTCCATTTTAACCCATGACTTCTAACCCAAAAATTTACATGTTTTAACTGTTGTTTATGGTTTTTCGTTTCTAATTTTTAGATCTCATCTCCAACCTAAAAGTTTTTATGTTATAATTTCTTCTTGTTCTTCTTTCTTTTTCAGTGCTCTTAATAATTTGTTGTTGTTGTTGTTGATGTTTTTATATATATATATATGCCGTAAACGAAATTTTTATCCCAGAAAAAAAAACTTTTCACTATCATCTAATATTTTTAATTTTAATTTCCTCTTTATCTCCTGAATTTTAAAATTTTTCAAATTTTTTTTCCTCTTCTTTTTCTTTCTTCTTTTTTGTTAGTTTGTTGTTGTAGTTGTTGTTGTTGTTTTTTCTCTTACCAGCATTTTTATCATTTCTATAAAGACCCTGAAAGAGACCACAACACCCGTCACACCCCAGTGAAGGTTTCGACTCTCTTAAGTCGTGGTGGTTTGGTCGAGAGGTTGTTTACGATTTCCTATAAGAGATCTGTCCTTCGTGTTTTTCCCGTATATTTGGACTTGGGTTTTGTTATTTCATTTACCGTTGTCCTAGTGTAAATAGTTATTAATGGAATTTGCATTTACCCAACTTACGGGGTTGGTTTTCCGTTTCTGACCGACTTACCTATACTTTTGTTCTGGGGATACATACAACGGATGTTCTCTGGGTGGAGTTTTGTTCCCTGTCTTTGTCTGACTTTCACTTCCCGACCTTTTTCTATAAGGTGCGTTTGTCTCTGGTTTTCTTTCGTCCTCATCGATATGAGTATAGTCTATTTTATCTGAAAATTTGTTTCCGACACTTTTCTCTGTTTCTTCCGGTGATGTATTACTAATTTCCTAGTTAGGTTCTTCTATATTGTTAATATTTATATATACGTGGGTTGTATCCTCATGGTGTTATACATTCTGTTTACGATTGTTCATACTTTCCTCTTTAATTGTTCTTCAAGAATCCACTCCAGTTACGTATACATGAAACCTGTTATAATATCACTAATGTAAGACCCTCCCTTCTCTGGGTAAGAAACTCCCTGTCGCATTATTGATTGTGTTCCTCGGATCGTTCTACGTCTCAGGTACCCTAGCGTCTTAACTTACACTGAATCACTGATTTTATTATAGTCAGGATAACTTGAATCTGTATAGTATCCGTAAGTCACGACGATGATGATTCAACGAAGTCAGTACAGGCTGAAACACACTGGGTTATCTGCCGTCGGGTGGTCCGAGGGGGCAGGGACCCTAAGAGGTCCGTTCTTGTGACCTCACCCAACGGTAAAGGAAGAGGTTACGTACTTACACTTTTCACTTTCATTTCAGCGAGTCAGGACTGAGAAGCGCTGGGATACCTGACGTCGGATGGTCCGAGGAGGCGGGTACCCTAAAAGGTCCGTTCGTATGAAAAAAAAAAATTTATCACTGTATTACAGTTTTCTGTATTACCTCCGTAAGTTATTATGTAGTCAAGTCAAGTCAAGTCAGAGAGTCAGCACAGGCTAAGAAACACTGGGGTACTTAGCCTCGTGCGGTCCGGAGGGACAGGTAGTGGTAGAGGGCCTCAAGTGAGTCTCAGCGTAGGTAGCTCAGTCACTACGGTAGGACGGTAGAGTAGGAGACAGTAGGGGAAGAGGAGGACAGGGGTTAGGGAGGGTCGTAGTCTCAGAAAAGGTTACTCAGTTGAGAAGTGTACTCTAGCGGTTTCATGACCTCAAAGTCGAAATCGTAGTAAGGAAGGTTTCTTTAGGGCCCCAACTAGAGTAAATCTTACCTGACCAACCTAGAGGAACGTCAGGTTCCCTGAGAGTTCTCAGAAGAGGATGTGGTGTCAAGTTTTCGTAGTTAAGAAGCCGTGAGTCGGAAGAAGTGTCAGGTTGAGAGTGTAGGTATGAACTGATGACCTTTTTGGTATCGGAACTGATCTACCTGGAAACAACCGTTTCATTACAGAGACGAAAACTTATACGATAGATCCAACTAGTATTGAAAGGAAGGTTCCTCATTCCCAGAAAATTAAAGTACCGACGTCAGTGGTAGACGTCACTAAAACCTCGGGTTTTTTATTTCAGACTGTGACAAAGGTGACAAAGGGGTAGATAAAGGGTACTTCACTACCCTGGCCTACGGTACTAGTATCAAAAGACTTACAACTCGAAATTCGGTTGAAAAAGTGAGAGGTGAAAGTAAAAGTAGTTCTCCGAAAAATCAAGGAGAAATGAAAGACGGTATTCCAACCACAGTAGACGTATAGACTCCAATAACTATAAAGAGGGTGTTGGAACTAAGGTCGAACACGAAGAAGGTCGGGTCGCAAGGAGTACTATATGAGACACATATTCAATTTATTCGTCCTACTGTTACATGTCGGAACTGTATGAGGAAAAGGACAAACCTTGGTCAGACAACAAGGTACAGGTCAAGATTGACAACGAAGGACTGGACGTATATCCAAAGAGTTCTCCGTCCATTCCACCAGACTATCAGGGTAGAGAAAGTCTTAAAAGGTGTCAACTAACACTAGGTGTGTCAGTTTCCGAAACCGTATCAGTTATTTCGTCTTTATCTACAGAAAGACCTTGAGAGAACGAAAAAGCTACTAGGTCACCTACAACCGTTAAACTAGAGACCAAGGAGACGGAAAAGATTTTGGTCTTACACCAGACTGTCTTACACCAGGTGACCTCTTCCCTTACCGTTTGGTGAAGTCATAAGAACGGAACTCTTGGGGTACTTGTCACACTTGTCATACTTTTCCCACAGTGTATCAATGGATATAAAGTCTTAAATACCGGCCAATAGGTGTTGTCTTCACTCTCGACCCTTTAACCAATTAACTATTATTTCCTCGGTATCCTTGTCCGAGGAACTACAACATTCCTCTGTTTTGAAGTAATGTTCTAGATTCCCTTTGTATGACTGGATTACAATTGACAGGTTCGGATAATTGTTTCGATAAAAATCATTGTCCAGTTTGTCATATATTATTCTACAGAATTTCTGGTATACACCCAGAGAAGGATGGTGGAAGAGCACAGACACGGTCTTCAAGAGAATAATGAAAGACTGAAATTTAAACATTGTGACGACGCTTCTGGAAACCCTGACACAAGGAAACTAGGGTCTCACTTAAGAAAGGAAACCTCTAGTCTTTGGGTGTCGACTGTGACCCTTGCTATTGTACAATTAATTTTATTATGGAATAACCTCTTATATTTGTTTGAAGGAAAGGAGAACGAGAAAAACGTTCGTAAAATTTCTATCTGTATATTATTTGTGTCGTCCCCCTTTACACGGGACTAAAGGGCAGGGACTTCTCTTCGTTAAACATGGCTAGATGATTATTTGTTTATAATCGGTTCTTAGTTTAGTGACACAGACAGTATTGTCTTTGTTTAACTTTTATACTTGTATAAAGGATATCAAGTTTTCGACTTTCTAATAATCTTCGTGAAACATCTGAAATATAAGATTATTTTCATTTATTCCTTATTTCTCTTAGTACAATATCCCACAAATATACACATGTGTGTGGAAGAAAGGATATTAGACTATATATACGTATATATATACGTCAACATAATCCTTCCAGGAGTACGTCTTCCGTCTTCAATTCTACTTAGAACTTTCTCTCTGGATCCAATTAAATTTTCTTCCCCCGTCCCCAATAAACAACCAAAACCATAAATAGACGTACTCGATAAACATATAAAACCTCGAATTAGGGAGTAGTTAAAGGAGTAAACGTTTATAAAAGAGGGAAAGATTCCCAACAGAAAGACAAGACAAATGTCAAAGGAACGACCCGTTGTCAGAATTTCGAATTAATCCAGAGTAAACAAATAAAAGTAAAAATAAAGGTGATGAGCCTCTTTGTCTAGTTTTCTCTTTTTTTACAGAACAAACTAAATACAGTTTCTTACAAGACGGATACGAAAGAAGATTATCAAAATATCATAGACCGGAATGTAAATCCAGAAATTAGGTAAAACTCAAATAAAAACACATACTACAATCTCTCACAAGACTAAAGTAATAAAATGTCAATAGACAGGTTAAAAGTATTATGATGAATAACTTCTCTGACATATAAGAACGGAAGAAACATTATCTGATTCACTGGTATCCACGTACCCACCTTCTAGATTTATCTGTGAAGAGTTTTCTTGTATGTCTACCGATTTCTCGTGTACTTTTACGAGTTGTAGTGTCATTGACTACGTAGTTGTAGTATTAACTCGTAGAAAAGTACTCGTACACTTTTCTACGAGTTAATAATGTCTTTACGTTTAGTTTTGATGTTACTCCATAGTAGAGTGTGACCAGTCTTCCTGGTAGTAGTTTTTTAGACGTTTGTTATTTACGACCTCGTCTACACATCTTTTCACTTAGGAGAATGTGACAACCACCCTTACATTTAACCATCTCGGTGATACCTCTTGTCATAAGTTCGAGGAATTTTTTTGATTTTCATCTCAAAGACCAGGTCGTTAGGGTGAGAATCTGTACGTAGGTTTCTTTTGGTATTAACTCTTTCTATGTACGTGGGGTTACAAGTAACTTCTTGACATAAATGTTATCGGTCCCGTAAAGGTAACCTACCGTAGTGGCTGAGTTACCTGTACTCAAACTCGTTCGGGACCTTCAATCACTACCTGTTCCTTCGGACCGTACGACGTCAGGGACCCCAGTGTTTATTAGTCTGTACTGACTCTCTGGTTTGACTTGACTTGACTTACATAATGTCTCTATACACTTTTAATTAGTTAGAATTCTCATAAAGTGTTTTTATAAATATAATACAAATCAACATCTTTATTTATAGAATCACCTATGTCCAATGTACGGTTACGTACGGTAATCAATTTCGTTTCAATAAAAACTATTATGAGATTTAAAGAAAGAGGTTACTAAGAGTCGTTAAATCCTCAGTAGATTACAGTGTGTTTCTCTTTAAAGTTTTAAAAATCGAGTAGGAGTGTCTAATATTGACGTATTGTAGTAATACGTTATTTCACTTTCACTTCAACGAGTCAGCACAGGCTGAGAAACGTTGGGGTACCTGTGGTCCGAGGAGGCAGGTACCCTAAAAGATCCGTTCTCATGACCTCACCCAACGGTAAAGGAAGAGGTCTCTTAGAAGGGTTGGGTCCTTAGCTTGGGTCCAGAGGACGTAACATCTGTCTGCGAAATGGCAGACTCGGTGGTTGGAGAAACCAAGGACCATTTAAGTTACGGAAGTGTCTTTCTTTCTCTTTTTTTAGGACAAACTAATTATATGGTTACAGATGATAGATGACAAATTATCCGATTAATCTATCGGTTCTGTTTTCTCTGATAAAATAATAATGTAAAGTGTTTACGTTTTCATCGGGACCACTTCAGTCTATTCAAATATCCCACACGGTATCAGACTTACAAGTGGTGGACCGAAGGTTTTATAGATACGACTTTAGAGTTGAGAATTTCCAACCTGGAAAATATTCATAATTATCCACCCTGGTAACCCTTCACTGATCCAGTGTTCCTACCTTGGGAGTGTTTCTCCTAATCACGGGAAAATCGTTTTCTGTGGTGTCTTTAGGGGTCGAGAAAGTGGTACACTCCCATATTACTCTTTAGACAGTGTACTTTTTCCCAAGAATGGGTTTGTAAAACGATAGAAAGAGAATCTGAAAGTCAGAGGTATTGACATTCTTTATCTAAATATTCCAAATATTCGAGGGGTCAGACACCATAAAATAATATCGTTAGGTTTGTCCGATTCTGTCCGAATGTTTTGTTTAAAAAATTCTCACTCGATTCTGTATTTACGTCCTGAACAAGGGTAAGATCACTAAATCGAAGATACCTTCCGGTGGATAACCATTTCCGAGTATAGTCATATTGGTCTCCTATGATTTAAGTTTGTTGATTTTTTATAATTAAATTTTAAAATGTTAACATACATGGTACAATCTAAGATTCTTATATTAAAGTTTCTGACAATTCCTTACTATTAATGTTTATGTATGTATGTACTATGTATGTTTATGTATGTAGAAGAACATGTATTTCGTCTATTGTTTTATTCTCTTTTACTTTAGGAATTCTAAAATCAAAAGTAAAAGGTTTCACTAGTGAATACAATTCAGACACTCTTCATCCCTTAGTTGTTAGTGATGTAGAGTCAAAAACAAAAGGACTCACCGGTTTTTTTTCATTAACGACCTTAATAGTAATTATACTATTTATAACTATAAGGGACTTAATTAGTAAAACAAGAGTGTGTTGACTTTTAGGACCAGAAAATAACGGTATGAAGATGAGTAGTAAGTATTTCATTTTAAAATATAGTGAGAGGGCTATGTTTACTATCACTATAGAACTTTATATATTTAAGAACCCCTTTTGGAATGAAAAACTCTTTAGTCTATACTTTTTATAGTTGTGAATACCCTATTATCTGAATACATCAGTAAGTTTTAGATATGTTGAAACATTAGTCTTGGATTTATTTTTATTTATAATTAAATTTTATCATTGTGTTAAGTCTTCTGTTCCATCTAAGGATTATTTATTTCGTCGACAGGTTACCATAGGTGTAGTGGACCTTTCAAAAACTTGACATGTAAGAGTCTGGGTGACTTAGGAAACGTACGCCTGTACGATTCAACGAAGTCAGTACAGACTGAGTAACACTAGGATACCTGACATCGACCAGTCCAAGGAGGCAGGTACTCTAAAAAGTCCGTTCTTATGATTTCAACCAACGGTACCGTAAAAGGGTTGGGTTCCTAGTTTGGACGCGGAGGACGTAACCTTAGTCTAAGAAATGGTGACTTAGTGGTCCTTTAGGGATTGGTTGAGTCGGTTTTTAAGACCCTGTCTCGGTTCGTTAGATTCGAAATCGTTCGGGAGGTCTACTGACGTTACGTTAAAACCCGATCACTTAGTGACACGATGAGATATATTTTATAAAATGGAAAGTTTCATTTTTTTTTTTTTTCTTCTTCTTCACTTTAAGGATCCGTTGTTATTTTATTCTTTCATTAAGTCCAACAATTTAATACCTCAGTTACCGTTTTATATGTTTATGGACCCTTCATCTGTCGGAGATTTTCTAAGGAATACGGAGTCGAAGGTACTATAGTTACGAGATATTTACGTCACTCTCAATCACTGATCGAAGATCATTTCTATCGTGTTGTTTTCATTGCGCCACAGTGAAGGCTCTAATCGAAGACAGAACGAAGCGAGAACAAGGAAGCAAACAAGTGACGATTTAAGACTCGACGGGCGAAACGTTCTGTCGAATCTAGTCTTGGTCCCTCCTTGATCCCAAGAGTCCGGTTTTCGGTTACTTCTCGACTTTGGACGTCTCTGTGTGTGTCCTTTCTCGAATCTTTACTTAAAAGAGGGTCAACTCGGAATCCACTAACGTCGAGACATTCTTTAGGAATCGGGTTACTAGATTAGGTCTGCAAGGTATAAAGACTAGGTTTCTTTGATTTATAAAAAAATTTCGAATAACGAAATGCTGATTCAAAATCACTCATTAAGGATTATATTAGGTTCGTTTTCACGAAGACCATTCACCCGTCTGACATATGGTGGTGAAGAAGGTAAACATAGTCTCACGAAACATAAGACACGTCAATAAACCATTTATTCCGTACTTTTTGTGACCCCTACCCCCTAGTGTTTACTAGTGTCCTTTGATGTGTTCAATGACTGAAGTATATGACACTCACTCGATGAAATGAAGTGTCTTTGTACCTAAAATACAACTCAGACGAAAACGTCATGTCTACAAAGAAAATTCTTATTGGTATGTCGAGTCAATTTATGAAAAGGTCAAAGATTCCCAAAAAAAATTACTTGAGCGGTTAAAACCCGACACGACCCAGAGACAGCGACGTACCCGAAAAGAGGTCAACTCCGTTCGTCCCCGGTGAGATCAACCCCAAGTACCCGAAGGGTGACACGACCGAAGAGGACGACGTCTTGTACCCGCGACCCGTACGTCCGAAGTCATTAATGTCAGGTACGCGAGTAATCAACGTCGAGGACTCGAGATCTCGTGTCTGAGTCTTAAACAGCATGTGTCCGAATCAGCGAGACACCGTTCGCTCTAGAAGGGGCTGGTCTCTAGCTTGGGTACGGAGTACGTGACCATCCGCCTGAGAAGTGGTGACTCGCTGGTCCCCTCAGGAGTTCAACGATTCTAAATTAGGCAAGAATACTAAGGAAATTTTTAATGTATTACCCGTACCCTATCCCTGTTAAAAAGAGAAAACGGTAGTAAAGGAAAAGAAACAAAAAAGTGGGAGGACCGTTCGTCAAGAAACTGTCTTACAATCCCTTTGTAAAATCGTATCATTATGTAGTTTTTTCTTAATGACAGTTGTCATGTTTTTGTCCTTAGCGGAACGAGATCCTTCTCCTGAAACTGTAAGACTCGAAGTAGAGTAGAACGAGACGGTTTAGATAAACTATAAACACAGAAAGGTCTTTCTTTTATGACATAGATTCTAACGTCTTCTCACCCCTTTTGATCACTTTATCCTCGACTCTGTTATTAACTCCAAGGATCTATGTAAAAGCTCCTCTTAAGATACTTGTTTTTACACTAAACTACTCTTCTCGTCTTTTATGAAACATAGTGTGAAACCTACATGCATACAAGTAGTAGTCACGAATTTATCGTGACAAAGTAAAGAATATTACTTGATGTATATACGTGTCGAAAGTTCCGTGACACTTGGGTGACTTCTCACTGTATTAATAAAAGTAAAAAATAGTAAGTAAAGAGAGTATACAGCTTAACACTTTCGTAATTACACCGGGTAAATTTACTCTATTAGTACATTATAACTCCCACGGATTTTATTAGTTATAAGTTGTTTATACTTACTGATTAAGACAGTGAACATAAGTACAAATTTATATACTGATGTCTTCAAGTTATTTGAAACTAATTAGTCTTAGGTTGTCTTTGTTGACGTAAAACAGAATTAGATGTCGAATGAGAATGACTTTATTCGATTATTTTCTTTTTATGAAATATGAAAGACGATGCCCTTAGACTTTGACTCCCTTAATAACGAGACCTGTACTAAGTAATCCCTAAGTCTTTATACATGATTGTTGAGGTTGTGATTTAGATTGTCCCTTAGGGGAACCTTAAACAAGAAGAAAGAAACAAATGTAGTTATCGTAAATTATTTATTAAAACACTCGGCTCGTAATACGATCTTTGCTTCTTCTTTCATTCCGTTTTTGTTGTTTCTATCGAGGACTGTACTTCGATCCAGACTTCTTCTGTCTGGAATTGTTTACTTACGTCCAGTAATTATTTCATTCACGTTTTTAGTCATGTCAAGTCAAGTCAGTGAGTCAATACAGGCTGAGAAACTCTGGGGTACCTGACGTCGTGTGGTCCGGACAGACAGGTAGTGGTTGAGTCCCTCGAATGAGTTTGAGTACAGGTACCTCAGCCACTACGGTGGGTTGGTAGAGTAGGAGACAGTAGGGGAAGAGGAGGACGGAAGTTAAAACAGGTCGTAGTCCCAAAAAGGTTATTCAGTCAAGAAGTCTAGTCTACCGGTTTTATAACTTCAAAGTCGAAGTCGTAGTCAGGAAGGTTACTTATAAGTCCTGACTATAGGAAACCTACTTGACCAACCTAGAGGAACGTCAGGTTCCCTGAGAGTTCTCGGAAGAGGTTGTGGTGTCAAGTTTATGTAGTTAAAAAACCGTGAGTCGGAAGTACGACTCGTTTTTACGAAGTTCTCATTTTCCATACCTACTGAATTCAGTGAGTCGTGTAACGATGTACAGTGACATAGAGTTTTTGTATCGTTACTGAAATACAGTTTTAGTCGTTAATAGGAGGATTTTGTGACTTCTTCCCAAAGGACAGGGTTGACACTATCTTATAGACTATTACTCCTTCTTAAAAGTAGGGAAAAAAACCTTCCCTAGTTTCCCTTCACACGTTCTTAAGTTTAATCTTTGAAGTGAAGAACCCTCGTTTGTCTCGTTTTGATTGGTAGAAAAGATGATGAGCCTTTTTATCTTCATTTTCTTCAAAACAAAGTCCGAAAACGACTTGTTAAAGACTAAAGGAGACCGGAGGAAGAAGAAAACGACATCGTACTCGCACACGATTCAACGAAGTCAACACAGGATGAGAAATGCTGTGATACCTGACATTGGGTGGTCCGAGGAGACAGGTACTCTACGAGGTCCGCTCTTATGACTTCGCCCAACGGTACAGAAGGACGTCTCCTAGAAGGGCTGGGTCCCTAGTTTGAGCGGAGACAATACAGAGGACGCAAACATCTGTCCAAGAAATGGTGCTCGTGGTGGACCCTTCGGGGAAAGAACCTCGTGAGATCCCGTTAGTTGTTGAGTGGAGAGTAGTCAAAAGACTTACCCATTCGGACTTAAAGTGGTGCTAGTAGTGGACGGAGGTCGAACGACAGTGAGTTGGTGGGTCCAGAGACACACTAATTACTCTGACGCCGATTCCCGAGTCGAAGTTCATCTCGTCAAACGGAGTTAGTCATTATTATATAAAGACTTTGTCTAAGAACCTCAGTTGCACGCAAGTCAAATCAATCGGATAGAAGGTACCGCAGTCATAATAAAATGTCAGACTAGTCACTATAGGTTCTCTTTTTTTCCGTAGGTTCTGTGATTCTTTACTTCTTTATGTAATGAAGGTCAAGTAAATTTCATAACGGCTTTCGGTCCTTGATCTCGTATGATTTCTTATAAAAAATTATTGTTTAATTTTAGTTTTACACAAGGACCGAATAGATAATATAAAAGACAAGGGAGATGATAAACCGATTAGTCTTAACTACATTATTATACTTTAATTACATCTATCATACAAAGTTCAGTATTCAACCAAAGTTGTCTGACATTATATTATTAAATTAGTCGAAATAATCTGATTAAAAATTTTTTCAAATCTTTTAGGTACATTGTAGAACGTGATATTCGTTTGTCACAATAAAGTCTATACATGTCACCTCGAATACAATTCCTACCCATTATTCATAATTATACAAATTTTTTTTTGATTTATATACGTGAGATTTACCACATAACAAATGGAATAACTGATGTTATTTATAAGTTTCATACTTCGAACCTAAACAATTTTTTTTTTTTTCCTTTTATCAAATTCTTGGGGTTTCGTATCACGACAGTTGAAAATTTTTTATTTCGTGTAGAACTCTCAACACTCAATTCAAAATAAACCCCGTCTTACTCCTGACGTCGGACCCTCTTTCGTGAAGTCTCTCGAGACTATTTGACGAGGTTTCTCAATCCCCCCTTCCAGTCATATATTCACCAAAAACCACTTTCCCCTTATGTACGTTAGTTCGTATAGAAAAAGGTCTTCAAAAGATGATCAAACGCTTCGGAAACCATCAATGATTCTTGTAAGTAGTAGTACTTCCTAAAGTCACGAAAAGATCTATACCCCTCTATGTTCTTAACCCGAGTATTTTAACCGAGGACTTTTATAGATTGATAGATTGACAAGACGGTCGTGGGGAGAGAAGGGTCATGTCTTACGGAGTAGAGATGAGAGGTGGGACATGAGGATAGTTCCCCATAACTTCCAGTCGGTGACATCGTCGTGTACTGAATTAGAAATATCTCCATCTATCCATGTACCGTTCACGGGTGCCGTTCACGGTTACACATTAACTGTCACGAACGGAAAAATTTGGTTCTAGAATTTATTTTTACTCTTTTAAATTAAATTTTATTTAATGAAAAGGGGGTTGTAATTTTGATTCACCAGTGGTGTGTAATATCAGGAATAAATTTTATTAATTTATTGAAAACCCAATATGTGATTTAATTTCCGTTTATAAAGGTGACAAAAAATTGTCTTTATATCATATTCTAGTTATTACTCAAATAGTTTGTGTAATTTATGGTGACAGAGAAAGTTTGTAATCCTATCTATATTATACAGGTCACCCAAATACTTTGGTCAAAAGACAAAATCTTATATATAGGACGTAACTTGTTTCGTCACATTTTAGAACCTAAATTTTTAACTAGATCCCTTAACTTTAACACATAAAATTGTATACGGTCATATGGACAAGAGTTACAATTGTGGACTTAATAGTTGTCTCGAGGGGCGGACGGTCCATATCAACACTCTTTTACCCACCCCCATTTATCATAACATTAAAGAATATTATTTCTACGATAGATCGGGAAATTTTGTGTAACTTTAGGACCTTATCCTTTCATTTGATTTTTGCTTCTTTATTGGTTTTTGTAAGTCTGTCCGAACTGACACTTTCAAGGTGGTACCACGAATACTTGATGTGAAAATTTTACATTTGGAGTCTCATCTGTGAAAGTAACCGCTGGAGTAGAAGTTATTGAACGAAGTAAGGAGGTAGTTAATGACGACGAAAATAGAAAAGGTCATGAGGACTCAACAGGGAGATTTCTCAAATGTGACGAGTCAATGTGGAAAAGTTCGAAATTATTTGTCGTGTATAGTAAACACTTCTAATGAATTTTTCTTAGAAGACTAAGTATCTGAATCTTCGAGATTTGACCCGACACAAACGAACCATAAGAAGGACAAAAGTCATAGTCTCTCTCATACAGAACAGTGAAAATTCGTTTCTTACATCAAAATTTTCTTTTTTCTATTTCCTTTTTCTTGGATACTGTATAAGTGACGGTATCAGTGTGAACATGTTACCCACATGTTCAGTTTGAACACGTCAGTGTCCTCAATTTCTTCTTTACCCGGAAAGTGTCGGTTTGAGAGACAAAGGATAATTCAAAGACGAAGAAGTAGAAGGAAAACAAATGCGGAGACTTCAAAGAAGAACCTTCGATAACTACACTACCCTTTTCATTTTTGAACGAAATTCGTGAGTAGTATGTTTAATTTAAAGTTCATTTTCGTTAACCATAACGACGACTCATTCAAGAAGGTCATCTAACGAGTCTGTGAGACGTTTTAACGGACGACTGGATGACGTACCCGGTCTCTACGGGCACCGGACTATCGGTTATCATAGATAGTATCCACTGTAAATATCACCTCTCGAGACACGTCAACACGGTTTTCATGTGTCGTTGACGTTTGTCCGATAAACTCTACTCTACTATATAATTTAATATAGGATGTGAAAGTCAACTTTTTACTCGTAGGACCTCTTTATTTTGTAAGGACTTTGGTTCGACCTTTTTTTACTTTTACACTTTCATCGATCGACGAAAATAAAACTATTGACCTATACATTTCTCAACCGTATACGTGTGAATACTTTACATCTCATGTAGGTAGTAAAATTAAGAAATCCAAACCATAACACTGTATATGTCTTAATAGAGGTAAAATGTCTACTCTTTTAACTCCGAGTTGATCTAACTAAAATAGACTCAAATTTACCCGAAGGGGCCACCGAGTCGTCATTTCTTAGGTGGACGTTAAGTCCTCTACACCCAAGTTAAGGGTTCAGTCCTTCTGTAGGGACCCCCTCCTTTACCTTTGGGTGAGGTCACAAGAACGGGTCCTTTAGGGTACCTTTCTCCTCGGACCGTCCAATGTCAGGTACCCCAGCGTTTTTTCAACCTGTGTCGACTCACTGACTCGTACGTGTGACTCAATCTCGTAAACAATTCTTCCTAAGTGCACGCGTATTGTACGTGTATAACTAGGACTTCGTACAAAGAAAGGTAAAAATAGTACAAGATGTATTATCTCATAACAAATCAAGACTTCTTAGAACAGATATTTAATAAGAGATCCCCAATTTCCCTGATTTGTATGCGACACCAAAGTTCCTACGATCCTTTCAAAGATTAAGGGGTTTCATGTGTAATACACCCTTAGATATATATCCATATCTGTATTTTATTGTATATAGAACCTGAACTAACACTTTGAGACTTTCATTTTAACTGGACTACTAATTAGATCAAGATGACATAGTAAAATATGTAATACCCATGTCCCGGTTCTCTTTCCTATAGAACAAATTCGGATGAGTATTAGTATGAACGTCTGTATCCCTATCTCAATATCAGAAATTTTTAAAATTCAAGAAACAAGATATGGTGAAGTGGAAAGAATAGTTATTAAATACTGTTAGACTATAGTTCACGATTATAAGACTCTGAGACCACTTAAGTAATTCCGATTCAAGAAAAGTCAGGACTGGACTCTTAGGTATCGTAAGTAATATCCTCTGCATTACTTCATTTCAAACAACTATATAATTACTCATTCTTATCCAACCGATCTTATTGAGAAATTTAAAATTAGTCAGAGTCTTGATATACTATCCCTTTTCAATAGTGGACATAAAATCTTGATACGATCACGGACATAAATTCGAAAAAGTCACCTTTTACTTTTACTAGTTTCTAACCTCGGAATAACATATATGAGGTAAAAGAAACCTAAAAATGGTTTTTATAAAAATCCAAACTAGAAACAAATAAAAATGAAGGATCTCCTAAGTCTAATTTACTTACTTAAAAATTTTAAGAAAGTCGATCCAAAGACTGCCAACCTCTACGGTGTCACCCTTTGTTTTAGTAAGTCTTAATGGAGAAACCTT
This sequence comes from Capra ibex, assembly GCA_006410555.1. Lineage (NCBI taxonomy): Eukaryota > Metazoa > Chordata > Mammalia > Artiodactyla > Bovidae > Capra > Capra ibex. The sequence goes on from SJYO01049755.1 coordinate 4,681,926, forward strand.
TAGTTTTACATACCGAATCCTCTCGATGAGACACTCGTTACATAAGTACTCGATAACTTGGAGTAAAGGTCGAAAGGGAGACCGTTTTCCATGGACGAGTTTAAATATAAATTCTAAGTTTACAAGTAGACTCTGGAGATCCTAAACCCCCCTTTATACTGAGAGACACAAAGATCCCAAAGAACGGTGATCTAAAGACGACTCAGATACCCCTGTAGTGAGAATTTCTCTTAACGAAGACTAAGTATGTCGACTTTTCTTGATGGGTGTCCATTAATGACTCGTCTGAGAGGAGGAGTGTGTAGTCGTTATTTTATTATCAAATGATCGAGTAAAAGATGTTTGTTTATAATTTTAGAAGGTCCAGTAGACGTTTCAATACTAAACCAAGACAGTTCTTTGGGACTGAAAATTCCTACGATATCATTATGGTTTAGTATCTACTGGTAATCACTTAATATTGTATGAAGTCCTCTGAGCCATTTGACTCCGCTTTCCTTTCTAGTTCTATTCATTAATCTTAATAATTACGGATCGTACCATATGGTTATTTTCTTAGTTTTCTATTAAATTCATTATTATTAGAATTCCTTAATCCCCTTTTTTTGGAAAGACTTAATCTTTTATACTAAAGGTTTAAATCTTCTTAAGATCAAGGTCGTTGAACCGTCACATCCATGCTTCCCGAACTTTCGTGTCGGTATTGTGGTGGATTTTTACGACTTGTGTTACAATTTACATATTAATTTGAACGTTTTTTTTTTTTCGTGTTCCATAACTATTGTTTACTTTAATATTACCTCATTAGTGTCAAGTCCGTATGCTTTTTCTCCAGTCGACCAGTAGTTCATAGACTGGAGTCTGTATAGAGTCCTAGCGACTCTTGAACCTAAAGGAAACTTCGCATGGTCTGGGTTCCTGTGGATGTCGGTATAAGTCTTGTGGTGGACGGTCGACGTTGTAATACCAGAGTTTAAGAGTGAAACATTGACACGTTGGTAAAATCTAGGGTTGGTTAGAAATAAATTGTTCCTGTGAATGAAGAGTGTCCAAGGTTAATATTAAAAACTACTCGTCGTGTACATTAATTACCATTGGGACTTAAAAAACAAAAACAAAAAAAAAAAAAAAAAAACGGTAATGTTCGGAGAGAGTAAAAGTTTACGGAAGGACTTAGACACAGAGGTCCCGATCTCAAGATTCTTCAGAGACTTTTACAAGCGTATTTTTTATCTTATCAAATTTCGTTTATTTTATATTATGTGTTTTATTAAAATCAAAGAAGTAATAAGACCGTTAAAAACGACTATTTTGAATTAGAAAAATCACAATAACATAAGTAAATTTAAACAAAATGTCTATAGTTATTACAAACTTATAAAGGTCAGACACTCTAGTTTATGTATACTTGGGTTCGATTCTTAAAGGGATTACTAAAATTACAGGTTCGAGTTTAATCATCCGAGTTAGTACATTGTAAATACGGAATTGACCGAGGGACCGATTTCTAGGTAGAATTTTACCAACGTTTGTTTCTATCTTTTAGGTCTGTATGAACCTGCTGTCTAGAAACTTGGACAAACTCTTATCTCCGTAACGGAACTACCTCCTCTCTTGTGTCGTATCTATATCCTCCTATTACACCCTTTGTTTAAAACTTGAAGAACAGTACCGAAAGGAGATGGGTGAAGGAACCCTGTTATTTTCGTTGAGTTTGAGAAGGAGTTTACAGAAATCCTTGTTTTAATCCTGCTGTGTCTTTGACACGAACTCTTCTGAAGTCCTTTTATCTAACACTGAGTAAATTGTCCACCAACGAAGGGGAAAAAACGGAAAATTTCGTGTACTTACCCCTCAATTGTACATGTCAACAGAAGAAGATTACGATTCCAATTCCCAATGAAATTTCCCTTACAAGTCAAGGTAAGTCAAGTCAGTGAGTCAACACAGACTGAGAAACTATGGGGTACCTGACGTCCTGTGGTCCGGAGGGACAGGTAGTGGTTGAGGGTCTCGAATGAGTTTGAGAACAGGTAACTCAGCCACTACGGTAGGTTGGTAGAGTAGGAGACAGCAGGGGAAGAGGACGAGAGATAGAAAAGGTCGTAATGCCAGAAAAGTTTATTCAGTCGAGAAACGTAGTCCATCGGTTTCATAACCTCAAAGTCGAAGTTGTAGTCAGTAAGGTTACTTGTGGGTCCTGACTAGAGGAAATCCTACTTGACCAACCTATAGGAACTCACGTTCCCTGAGAGTTCTCAGAAGAGGTCGTGGTGTCAAGTTTTCGTAGTTAAGAAGTCACGAGTCGAAAGAAATATCAGGTTGAGAGTGTAAGTATGTACTGATGACCTTTTTGGTCTCGAAATTGATCTACTTAGAAACAACCGTTTCATTACAGAGTCGAAAACTTATACGACAGATCCAACCAGTATTGAAAAGAAGGTTCCTCGTTCGCAGAAAATTAAAGTACCGAAGTCAGTGGTAAACGTCACTAAAACTTCGGGGGTTTTTATTTCAGAGAGTGACAAAGGTGACAAAGGGGTAGATAAACGGTACTTCACTACCCTGGTCTACGGTACTAGAATCAAAAGACTTATAACTCGAACTTCGGTTGAAAAGTGAAAGAAGAAGATGAAAGTAGTTCTCAGAGATCAAGAAGAAGTGAAAGACGGTATTTCCACCACAGTAGACGAATAGACTCCAATAACTATGACGAGGGTCGTTAGAACTAAGGTCGAACACGAAGTAGGTTGGGTCGCAAAGAGTTCTATATGAGACGTACATTTAATTTATTCGTCCCACTGTTATATATCGGAACTACATGAGGAAAGGGATAAACCTTGGTCAGACAACAAGGTGCGGGTCAAGATTGACAATGAAGAACTGGACGTATATCTAAAGAGTCCTCCGTCCAGTCCGTAAGACCATAAGGGTATAGAAATTATTAAAAGGTGTCCAACACCTAGGTGTGTCAGTTTTCATCGAGTCAACCATTTTATAATGGAGTCTACTAGTAATATAGACGATGACACCCGTTCTTAGGGAATCTTCATTACCTCATGGGTAGTATCAGTTGTTCTCAGGTTTTACGTCATGAACCTACGTTAGAGTTTTTACTGTCTTACTAGAGACAAGTAAAGGTTCCGTTTGGTAAGTTATAGTGCCATTAGGTTCAGATACTATGTTCGTCATTACGACTTCTTCGACTTCAACTTGCCAAAATACTTCTGGATGTTTTGGAAGATCTTGATTGTGGGGTTTTTCTACAGGAAAAGTAATATCCCCTGACCTTACGTTTTCATCCTTCAGTTCTCTATGGACCTTATTGTCCGTTTAAACCGGAACCTCATGCTTTACTTCATCCCGTTTCTGATTGTTTCAAAACGGTTCTCTTGCGTGACCAGTATCGTTTGTGGGAGAAGGTTGTTATGTTCTCTTCTGAGATGTGCACCTGTTTTGGTCTACCAGTCATGACTTTAGTCTAACTAATATAAGAAACATCGACTTCTACCTCTACGAGATATGTCAGTCGTTTGTGTTCTGGTCCTCGACTGACACCGAGTCCAGTACTTGCGGAATAACGGTTTAAGATGAATTTAACTTCTTTCATCCCCTTTAGTGATGTGGTAAGTCCATCCTATATTTAGTTTAGAGAATACTAATATAACACCTTCAATGTTTATCTACGTTCCCTAATCTAGACTATCTCACGGACTTCTTGATACCTGGTTCCAAACATTGTGACGTGGCCTCCGTCCCTAGTTTTGGTAGGGGGTTTTATTTCTTTACGTTTTTCCGTTTTACCAACAGGCTCCTCCGGAATGTTTATCGACTCTTTTCTTCTCTTCGTTTTCCGTTTTTTCCTTTCCTTTCTATATGGGTAAACTTACTTCTCAAGGTTTCTTATCGTTTCTCTCTATTCTTTCGGAAGGAGTCACTAGTCACGTTTCTTTATCTCCTTTTGTTTCTTACTCTTTCTAATCTCTAGAGAAGTTCTTTTAATCTCTATGGTTCCCTTGTAAAGTACGTTTCTACCCGAGTTATTTCCTGTCTTTACCATGTCTTGATTGTCTTCGTCTTCTATGATTCTGTCCCACCGTTTTCATGTGTCCTCTCGACATGTTTTTCTAAAAGTACTGCGTCTACTAGTACTACCGTACTAGTGAGTGGATCTCGGTCTGTAGGACTTTACGCTGTAGTTCACCCGGAATCCTTTGTAGTGATGCTTGTTTCGATCACCTCCACTATCATAAGGTCACCTTGATAAAGTTTAGGACTTTCTACTACGACACTTTCACGACGTGAGTTATACGGTCGTTCAAACCTTTTGAGTTGTCACGGGTGTCCTGACCTTTTGTAGTCAAAAGGAAGGTTAGGGTTTCTTTCCGTTACGGTTTCTTACGAGTTTGATGACGTGTTTACGTGAGTAGAGTGTACGATCATTTCATTACGAGTTTTAAGAGGTTCGGTCCGAAGTCGTTATGTACTTGGCACTTGAAGGTCTACAAGTTCGACCAAAATCTTTTTCGTCTCCTTGGTCTCTAGTTTAACGGTAGTAGACGACCTAGTAGTTTTTTCGTTATCTCAAGGTCTTTTTGTAGATAAAGACGAAATAACTGATACGGTTTCAGAAACTGACACACCTAGTGTTAGTTGACACCTTTTAAGACTTTCTCTACCTTTATGGTCTGGTGAACTGGACGGAGAACTCTTTAGACATACGTCCAGTCCTTCGTTGTCAATCTTGACCTGTACCTTGTTGTCTGACCAAGGTTTATGCTTTTCCTCATGTAGCTCCGACATAAAAAAGTGGGACGAATAAATTAAATATACGTCTCATGTAGTACTCTTTGAGACCCGATCTACTTCGTGTTCGACCTTAGTTCTAATACCCTCTTTATAGTTATTGGAGTCTATACGTCTACTGTGGTGGGAATACCGTCTTTCACTTCTTTTTGATTTTTCGGAGAACTACTTTCACTTTCTCCTCTCACTTTAAACCGAATTTCGAGTTGTAAGTCTTTTGACGCTAGTACCGTAGACCAGGGTAGTGAAGTACCCTTTATCTGCCCCTTTGTCATCTTTGTCACCGACTGAAATAAAAAGACCTGAGGTTTTAGTGACCTCTACCACTAACGTCGGTACTTTAACTTTCTATGAACGAGGAACCTTCCTTTCAACACTGGTTAGATAACTTTTCGTCTCTGTAATGAAACGGTTGTTTCCAGACAGATCAGTTTCGATACTAAAAAGGTCGTCAGTACATACGTACACTCTCCACCTGATGTTTCTTTCGACTCACGGTTTCTTAATTACGAAAACTTGACACCATAACCTCTTCTGAAAACTTTCAGGGAACCTGATGACCCTCTATGTTAGTCAGGTAGGATTTCCTCTAGTCGGGGCTTACAAGTGACCTTCCTGACTGCAACTTCGACTTTGAGGTCATGAAACCGGTGGACTACGTTTCCCGACTGAGTAAACTTTTTTGGGACTACGACCCTTTCTAACTTCCACCCTCCTCTTCCCCTGTTGTCTCCTACTCTACCAACCTACCGTAGTGGCTCAGCTACTTGTACTCAAAGTCGTCTGAGACCCTGTACCACTACCTGTCCCTCCGGACCGCACGACGTCAGGTACCTCATCGTTTCTCAGTGTGTACTGACTCGTTGACTTGACTTGACTTGACTTTCAATAAGTTCGGTGATTTTACAACTTATATATCTATTTCCTCGGTTCGATGGGATGTTTTACTTATCGAACACTCTATACATTTTACCAAATCGTGTATTGGGTGAATTCTCGTTTAATCCGTTAGTCTAAAAAAGTATAAATTTCAAAAAAGAAGTACAATTGTAAAAACCATATATGTCGAAAATCTCTTTCTTAATACCTTATATTAGAACTAAATTTTACGTAAAGAAAATGACGTTTAATCTCGACTCTTTTGACAAATTTACTTGAAAGAATGTCCAGAGTGTATGTCATTGTTATAGACTTCGTGTGCCTGTACTTAAAAAAACGTTTAGGTTCCAATATTAAAATATGAATAATGATACTTATATAAATAAATTTTAAAAACATATGTATAAGTCACTTTCTTACCGTAAAAGTTAATCGGTATCAAGATATAGAATCTGTATATTTTATATGAAATTTATTTTTTATCAGAAGTCCAATAAATACTTTGTTAGTCTTATATATAAATAAGTGAACCAAACAGGTCATTTTTTCTATTTATATTATAGAGAGAAAATTTGTTGATTCAATCACTAAAAACTACTAACATGTCGTAATTCTGTACTTATTACCAATAATAATCAAATTAAACTAAATTATACTAGATTTCAACCTGTGTTGAATCGTTCATTTGGTGGTGGTGGCGTTTTGGCCGTCTTACTTTCTTTCTTTACTTTATTTTGATTGTTTTTTTACATACCTTTCAATTTCCTAAATGGGAAAGGAATCTTTGTCAATTAACACCTCTTAATTTTTCTTATAGACGTAATTTCACACACAGAGAGGACGATAACTGATGCGAAGAGTCAAGTCTCCCCCACCGTAATGTAGGATGGAGGGTCGAGAGGCCGTTAGACAGGGACTGTCCTGGTAGGTAGACGGATCGGACTTGTCGGGACGTCAACGAATACGCGAATAAGTGTCTACACTCATCCTCCAACTGATGTCCAAAAGACTGAATATGAACTTAGGTTCGATTACACTGTGTAAACATTCGTATCGACGTGTACAAGACTAAATTAATCCTTTAGAGAGGAAACTGAAAGTCTTATCGTGTCTTTGTCTCTCTAAGACGCAGATTTGTCTGGATCTAAGACTTGTCTGGACTCCGGAGAACTTCTGACCCTCACACCACTCCTTTGTGCCCTCCAGTCGTTCGCCCCTACCGAGATCTTCTCGACTCGTCGACGAAGTGAGAGTTGCAGGAGAAGTCGTCGCCGCCCTCCGCCGTTAGAACCCTTGTCAGATAACTGAATTGGACTTGAGTCACTGGGTTTCCCGAAGGGGCCACTGTGTCACCATTTCACAGACAGACGGTTATGTCCTTTGCCCCGAGGTAGGGACTGAACTCTGCTAGGGGACCTCTTCCTTTCCCGTTGGGTGAGGTCATGAGAACGGACCTCTTATGGTACCCGTCTCCTCGGAGCACCCGATGTCAGTACCCCAACGTCTTCTCAGCCTAAGCTGAATCACGGATTTGTAGTGTCACTAGGATTTATAGTATTTCAATGTTTAATTAATCCTTGGTGAAGCAAAGGTATCGACACTGTCTGCGAGAAGATTTTAAGGATACTATGAGATCGACGCAAGTACACTATAAAAACCTATGATCTTAATAAATGCGTAAACCTTACTATAAAAAGTCAACCTTTTAACTTTACAGAGTCCGTATTTAGTTTGTGACCTGAAGTAAGTGTGAAGAGATCTAGAATTAGTTCTATGGAATATTCGATACAACCTATAACATGTTACAAATGTTCACGTTTTGCATGGCTCGGACACAGATCGTAAAAGTTTTAGACGTTGACACCTCGTTACGAGGTCGTACTAAAAATACGATCACAGAGACGAGGACTTCGCAAAACGGATGACCACCATTAACGAAATGTTCACTTTTGATCGAAGGAGCCAAGAGTCTTATGCACAACAGTAAGTTCGTATCGCGTAGAGGTGTAGAAACGAACACGAGGAAAGGGACATAGAAAATAAAAGAATCCGGTAAATAAAGTCGAGTTTTCAGTAAATAAAGTACTTCTGAAGGAAGTAGGGGAGTCAATTATACTTAGTGAATGAGGGAGATATAAGGGTGTCGTGACTAAGTAGACAGGGTAGCCCGTAGTGTTGGACTTAGTACAGAACAAACATAAAAGATCATTTGAGTATAGAATAAAGACACACACACTGGGACAGGAATCATTTCCTGGAATGTATTTCATACGAGAGATATTTACGACACGATTCAGTGAAGTCATCAAAGGTTGAGAAGCTGGGGTACTTGACATCGGACGGTCCGAAGAAACAGGTACCTTAAGAGGTCCGTTTCTGTTGTCTCACCCACCGATAAAGGAGGAGGTCCCCTAGAAGGACTGGGTTCCTAACTTGAGTGCAGAAAATCCAGAGGACGTAACCTTCCTCACAAGAAATGGTGATCGTGATGGACCCTTCGGGGACATTTACGATTAACCCAACTTAAAATCTATAAGTGTTTTACGTTCAAGGTCATTTCGACAAAAATATCGACATACGTCTATCAAGTCAAAGTATTCGTTCATCTCTAGAATATTAAATATATAAAATATAAACAAATGGGGAAATATCAAACCTTCAGGGAAATATTAAATATCTCCCGAAGGGAGTATCGAGTCAATCAGTTCTTAGACGGACGTTTCGTCCTCTGGATCCAAGTTAAGGACTCAGTCTTTCTAGGGGACCTCTTCCTTTACCGTCGGGTGAGATCATAAGAACGGACCTCTTAGGGTACCTGTCTCCTCGGACCGTCCGATGTCAGACACCACCTATTAATGAAATTTTATATCTCGACCAAAGACGGTTTGTAATTGTACTTAGTCAGTATCCGTATGTATACAGGGGAGGGCTGGGTTGGGTGTGAGATCCAAAAGTGTCTTGGTCCAAACTGGAGGAACGGAGTATGTCATTTAAGTGTAAACGACACATATACAAATACGAAGATACATATGCAAAGATACATATTTACATATTCAAAGATACGATGCGAGAGTTAAGTAGGGTGAGAGAGGAAGGGGGTGACACAGGTGTTCAGAAAAGAGATACAGACGTAGAGGTAACGACGGGAGGTTTGTCCTAGTCAAGTCAGGTCAAGTCAGAGAGTCAACACAGACTGAGACGTTGGGGTACTTGGTGTCGTGTGTTCCGGAGGGACAGGTAGTGGTTGAGGACCTCAGGTTGGTTTGGGTACAGGTAACTCAGTCACTACAGTAGGTTAGTAGAGTAGGAGACGGTAGGGGAAGAGGAGGACGGGAGTTAGAAAGGGTCGTGGTCCCGAAAAGGTTACTTAGTCGAGAAGTGTACTCCACCGGTTTCATAACGTTAAAGTCGAATTTGAAGTCAGGAAGGTTACTTGTGAGTCCTGACTAGAGGAAATCCTACCTGACCAACTTAGAGGAACGTCAAGTTCCCTGAGAGTTCCCAGAAGAGGTTGTGGTGTTACATTTTCGTAGTTAAGAAGTCGCGAGTCGAAAGAAGTGTCAGGTTGAGAGTGTAGGTATGTACTGATGACCTTTTTGGTATCGGAACTGATCTGCCTGGAAACAACTGTTTCATTACAGAGACGAAAAATTACACGATAGATTCAACCAGTGTTGAAAGGAAAGTTTCTCATTCACAGAAAATTAAAGTACCGACGTTAGTGGTAGACGTCACTAAAACCTCGGGGGGTTTTATTTCAGTCGGTGACAAAGGTGACAAAGGGGTAGATAAAAGGTACTTCACTACCCTGGCCTACGGTACTAGAAACAAAAGACTTACAACTCGAAATTCGGTTGAAAAAGTGAGAGAAGAAAGTGAAAGTAGTTCTCCGAAAAATCAAGGAGAAATGTAAGACGGTATTCCCACCACAGTAAACGTATAGACTCCAATAATTATAAAGAGAACCGTTAGAAATAAGGTCGAACACGAAGAAGGTCAGGTCGCAAAGAGTACTACATGAGACGTATATTCAATTTATTCGTCCCACTGTTATATGTCGGAACTGCATGAGGAAAAGGATAAACTTTGGTCAGACAACAAGATACAGGCCAAGATTGACAACGAAGGACTGGACGTTTGTCCAAAGAGTTCTCTGTTTGTCCTATTAGTCGAGTTTTACCACTAAACTCATTAGGTAAACCACTAAGGTAAAAAGAAAAAAAAAAGGAGGTAAAAAGATCTAATGTACATATATGTAAATATATACTTAAAAGAGAGTAAATGAAGTAAGATATATTATCCAAGGTACAAAAAGGTAGAGTGACATTGACTGAGTTTACACAACGAAAATTACCGACTCATTAGAGGTGACACATGTACAAGGTGTCGAAGACATAGGTGAGTAGACAGCTACCCGTAGATCCAACAAAGGTTCGGGAGTGGTAACCTTTAACACGACGTCACTTGTAACTCCGTATAAACAGAAAAAGTTAATACCGAAGGAACTTTATATATGGTCCCTACCCTAACAACCCGGTATGTCATCAAAATAAGGACCACAAAATTCCATAGAGATATGGTAGGAGGTATCGTCGACATAGCCAAACATTGGGGTCGTTGACACCTTCTCCCAAGGAAAAGAAGTGTAGGAGCGGTCATAAATACAAACATCTAAAAAACTACTACCGGTAAGACTGATATCAAAACTAAATGTAAAGAGATTATTACTCACTACAACTCGAATCCGAAAACGGACCTGAAGGAGTCGTCACACCATGTTCTGGGGAGGCTTATAGAAGTACAGTCAGTGGGGACAGAAGAGGGACCCCGGGTATGGGGGAGCGGGTTCGGACCTGGAGGTGTGGGTCGGGGTGAGAGACGTCGTCCACCCCGGGTACTCAGTGAAGAACTGACCCTTCACGACAAGTCGTTACTAGAGACATCACTTAGGAGAAATGGAATGAAAGGTCTGTGGATAACGACTTAAGGACAGATTCCTAAGCTTCGAGACGAAGACGGGACGGACACTCCCCCAAAGGTTAACCCATCTTAGAAAATAAGGAAGTGTTGAGGGCGGGGACTCGTGTCCAGGGGTAGGACTTTAGGATACAGAGAAAAAAAAGAAAAAGGGATGGAACAAGATTCCACTAAACGACCGGAAAAACCTTCAGACCCAGAAGACGGTAACAAGACAACCTCAACAAGGGATACGTCTATTTAAAAACTACACAAAAACCCCTCCCTCTACCAGAATAAAATAAGGACGTGGTAGAACTCGGGTTATGATATGATTTACGACTCGAGTCATGATCCCTAATTCCATTTGTGTAGAACATTAAGAATAGTAATCGAAATTTCGAGATGTACTGTCGAATGTGTTCTTTTGTGGACAGATAAATAGGACAAGGGTATTGTGATTCAGAGTGTATATTACCGATAACTACCAAATTTCCCCGAAAGGACCACCGAATCGTCATTTCTTAGACGGACGGTTACGTCCTCTGTACCCAAGTTAGTAACCTAGTCCTTCTACAGGACCTCTTGTTTTACCGTTGGGTGAGGTCATAAGAACGGACCTTTCAGGGTACCTGACCCCTCGGTCCGTCCGATGTCAGGTACCCCAGTGTTTCTCAACCTACACTGAATTGTTTATTGTCGTTGACGTTTACCGACTTTCTGTCCAGTCGGACTTCAATTAAGACTAAGAAAGTAAAACTCATAAGAGGAGTTGAGACTCGAGGACAATAAAAAATAAAATTAGTCTTTTACCAATAATCTTATGGAACTCATGTCACAATATGTTTTATTTAACCACCTCATGATTCCAGGCAGATCAGTTCCGATACCAAAAAGGACACCAGTACATACCTACACTCTCAACCTGACACTTCTTTCGACTCGCGACTTCTTAACGACACAAACTTGACACCACAACCTCTTCTGAGAACTCTCAGGGAACCTGACGTTCCTCTAGGTTGGTCAGGTAAGACTTCCTTTAGTCGGGACCCTAAAGAAACCTTCCTTACTACGATTTCGACTTCGAGGTCATGAAACCGGTGGAGTACGCTTCTCAACTGGGTAACCTTTTCTAAGACTACGACCCTCCCTAACCCCCGTCCTCCTCTTCCCCTGTTGACTCCTACTCTACCGACCTACCGTAGTGCCTGAGCTACCTGCACTCACACTCACTTGAGGCGCTCAACCACTACCTGTCCCTCCGGACCACACGACGTTAAGTACCCCAGTGTTTCTCAGCCTGTGCTGATTCGCTGACTTGACTTGAATATCATCTTAAGATAGTGTCGTAAATTAACCACTATGTCTAATAGTGAGTTACAATGAATTGTAGTAATAGTCGGAGTAAAAACACTGATAAAAATACGAATCCCATTTATAAATCCTAAGATATATTTCCAGTCAAAAGTAAGGTTAGGGTTTCTTTCCGTTACGGTTTCTTACGAGTTTGATGGCGTGTTAACGTGAGTAGAGTGTACGATCATTTCATTACGAGTTTTAATAGGTTCGGTCCGAAGTCGTTATGTACTTGACACTTGAAGGACTACAAGTTCGACCAAAATCTTTTCCGTCTCCTTGGTCTCTAGTTTAACGGTTGTAGAAGACCTAGTACCTTTTTCGTTCTCTCAAGGTCTTTTTGTAGATAAAGACAAAATAACTGATACGGTTTCGGAAACTGCCACACCTAGTGTTATTTGACACCTTTTAAGACTTTCTCTATCCTTATGGTCTGGTGGACTGGACGGAGAACTCTTTGGATATACGTCCAGTCCTTCGTTGTCAATCTTGACCTGTACCTTGTTGTCTGACCAAGGTTTGTCCTTTACCTCATGTAGTTCCGACATATAACAGTGGGACGATTAAATTGAAGATACGTCTCATGTAGTATTGTTTGCGACCCGACCTCCTTCTTGTTCAACCTTAGTTCTAACGACCCTCTTTATAGTTATTGGAGTTTATATGTCTACTGTGGTGGGAATACCGTCTTTCACTTCTCCTTGATTTTGCGGAGAACTACTTTCACTTTCGCCTCTCACTTTTTCAACCGAATTTCGAGTTGTAAGTCTTTTGTTTCTAGTACCGTAGACCAGGGTAGTGAAGTACCCTTTATCTACCCCTTAGTCACCTTTGTCACAGACTGAAATAAAACCCCCCGAGGTTTTAGTGACCTCTACCACTAACGTCGGTACTTTAATTTTCTACGATGAGGAACCTTCCTTTCAATACTGGTTGGATCTATCGTATAACTTTTCGTCTCTGTAATGAAACGGTTATTTGCAGGCAGATCGGTTCAGATACCAAAAAGGTTACCAGTACATACCTACACTTTCAACCTGACACTTTTTTTGACTCGCGGTTTCTTAACTACGAAAACTTGACACTACAACCCTGAGAACTCTCAGGGAACCTGACGTTTCTCTAGGTTGGTCAGGCAAGATTTCCTCTAGTCGGGACCCACAAGAAACCTTCCTTACTACGATTTCGACTTTGAGGTCAAGAAACCGGTGGAGAACCCTTCTCAACTGAGTAACCTTTTCTGGGACTACGACCCTCCCTAACCCCCGTCCTCCTCTTCCCAAGCTGTCTCCGACTCTACCGAGCTACCGTAGTACCTGAGCTACCTGTACTCAGACTCACTTGAGGTCGTCAACAACTACCTGTCCCTCCGGACCGTACGACACTAAGTACCCCAGCGTTTCTCAGTCTGTGCTGACTCACTGACTTGACTTGACTTGACTACATCAATTAAAGATCACCTTTAGTATAAAATGAGTTCTTTATTAAATATAAGAGGAACACTTTATTACCTTTTGTTTTTCATTTAATGATCTATAAGGATGGTCCATCTCCTAAAAGACTTGGTCTACCTAGGTTCATTATCAATATCAGTGTTAGGAACTGAAGAACCACGGTCGATGAGTAAATGATTATAAGTTGTATCTGATCTCTAACCTATTTCAGAAAAGTACAGAACGTACAAAGTAAAACTGTATATAGTAAATAACATTAAGAATGTTCCAATACACTACACCTATCCGGTCAATAGTGACCGGATAGAAATTATTTCTCGACTCTAACTCTCCGACTGAACTTAATACAGATTGTCAATGAAGAACCGTTTGTTTGGAGTTTTAGTCACAAACCTCGAAAGTCATGTCACACGAAATAGGCCTTCTGTGTTTACGTCTTATATTATTCAAATTCACACTTCATATTAATCAGTCGTAAAAGTCTTAATAACCCGTCAAAGATAAGTCTCTTATTTCAGGGTGGTAACCTTGTAACGACAACCTCTTGGTGTTAAGATATAACAATTCATAATATATTACCCGGATAAAACTGGTCATTAAAAAACTTGATCCACTATATCCCTCCATTAGTTTTCATTCTGAAAAGATATTTATTTGAGAAGTCGTTAAGTTCCTTAACAATGAAAAATTGGATCGAGAAGTTTAAGTCGTTTGTTAAGCCATTACTGAACAGACCAAGAAACAAGGATTTAGGTAGTTTAATTCAAGTAGTGTCTGTCTGGACCGAGTCGGATACCTAAGTGACATTAAAGAATATGTTCTCTCGTTTTTTCTTGTCGTTTATGTCGTTATGTTATTAAATTGTGTAACGTATAAAAATAAGACTCAAAAAGAGACTGGAATATGAGGTCAATTTGATGACACAAGAAAAAAAAAATGATTAAATAAAGTTCTTTGTAAATATTACTTAAATAAGAGACTGTTTAACATACGATCTAAATTATGGACAGGGATTTAAAGTTTTGAAAGAAGAAAGGATTTAAAGTTTTATAGAGGTACCCATATCCCGAGGAAGAGGACTTAAGACCGCGGATTATAAACGGAGGTACTAAACCATATATAACGTTTAACAGGGAAAATTCCATATTACAAATAAATCTATATAACAATAAAAACGACTTTAACAAGTCCAATGGTTTATAATAAGGTAACGATAGACTTAGATGGTCACACGATCAAACGGACGGGAATAGTAACCAATAACTGGAAGGATCCACAATTGTTAGATAGGACTTGATAGTTTAATAGAAGGAGGTACTAATAGGTTATAACACGTAAAAAATTGCAACTACAAAAAAGAAAAACATATGAAGTGAACTATTAAATACTCTTGACTTAATAGACTGTTTCCTTCCGAATTACTTTTGTTTAAATCCTCATGTACATTCACCAAAAGATTGACCTAGTTTCACTAAACGATGTATCTACAATACCTCTGTTCTTGTCGGACCCTTGTATCTCCCGAACAAATAGTTTATACATGAATTGAGTTTCAATTTTCTTTATCATCAACACAGTTTACTACTGGAATTTGAAATTTTTTTAGAATCACTACTTATAGTGATTACGAAAGAATACCCTGAGGTACTGGAATTCAATCACATATTGAATTTTTATTTTTATTATCATTAGAAAAGTGATCTTTACGAATTTGTCTACCGATACACCATTCTTAGTTCATCTTTTGTTGGTAAATAACCTTTCCTCTGGTCAGTCCTACTAGAAAGTTCTCGGAATGTCGTCACTCTAGGAGGTTCAATATTAAGTACTCTCGGAGTAAGTCCAGTATACACCTTGTTATAACGTCAACAGTTAATGTTTAACCGTGAACGGTAGATGGAGATGTTCCTAATTTAATACACGATGGCGTCGACGACCAAAAGTTGTTGGGTCAAGTTCCACCTCTCGTCTTTACTTAATGGGACACGGGTCCCTTTTTGACCGTCCCGTCCAGAAGTTCGTCAATCCATAAAAGTCTTTGGTTAAAATACTCGGGTTAAGAACATAGAAGGGTATAGATCTTTTCGTGATTTTAGGAAGTACTCCTGTTGACAAGGAGTACTGACTGTTTCCGAAGTACTCTGATCGTCTTTGGAAGACCCTTTTACACACGAACTAACGTACACATAGAGGAGGTGGTTTTAGTTTATATATGACTGGAAGGGGGTAGAGAAACCTTGTCAAAGAGTCGCGACAGAGCCACGACAGAGGGTCCGACGTCAGGAATAAAACGGAGTTTGTTTTGAATTAAGTGTTCAGAGTGTAAAACGTAAAAAAAAAATTTCAACTGTATCAGCAATCGTGTCACCCTGATCTTACACACGAGGAGGATAGTCGGTCAGACAAAAGGGTAATGTTCTCGAAACTAAGTGGACGTATATATTTCAACTTGTTATGTAGACTTTCCTTCAGTTACGTGACAACGGTTTTTACTTTTTACGGTCTACGACAGCTGTCGACGACAACAAAATCAACGATTCAGTACAAACTGAGAAAACGTTGGGGTACTTGACATCGAGTGGTCCGAGGAGACAGGTACCCTAAAGGATCTGTTCCCATGACCTCACCCAACGTAAAAGAAGAGGTCCCCTAGGAGGAATAGGTCCCTGACTTGGACACAGAGGACGTGACCATCCACCTAAGAAGATGGAGACTCGGTGGTCACTTCGACAAGTGTCATGTGGTTATCTTAAGGAGAATTTCTCTTCCGTCTTGTGTGTTTTGGTGTCGTAATTTTCCTGATATGATACTATAACCCAAAGGGATCACCGAATCAACCGTTTCTTAGACGGACGTTACTCTGACGGATTTTACGTTCTCTGAGTCGAAGTTAGGGACCCAACCCTTTTAGAGGGCCTCTTTTTTACCGTTGGATGAGGTCATAAGAACCAACCCTTTAGGGTAGTTGTCTTCTCTGACTGTCCGATGTCAAGTACCCCATTGTTCTCAGTCTGTACTGAATCCTTGATTTGGTGGTCGTATGATACTATAATCTATAAATGGGTTTGGTAGTATAAGAATGAGTTTACATGAAAGAATAAGTAGAATAAAGATCCTTCTATTTTTCTTTCTTTTTTGACAACTCAAACCTTCAAGACTTATGTTTTTACAAATATATTCGTTCACACGACATGATCTATAATTTTTTATTTTAGGTTTTAATTGATTATTTCATTATCCTTTACTCACTTAATGACTACCTCTTTCATCGTAACTGTTTATGTGTGATAGTACACATTTTATCTATCGACCAACTCTTCTCGTATCTAGTGTTTCCCTCGGGTCGGACCGTGAGCCCCTCCTGGATCTGCTTACCCTACCCCCTCCCTTCCCTCCAAGTCCTCCTTCACCTAGATACATCCTGACACCGACGGAACTGATACCGTCCTTGGTTGTGTTGTAACATTTCGTTAAAAGGAGGTTAATTTGACGGGACATTCCCGATGTCTTTCGACTCGTGGCTCCTTAACTACGAAAACTTGACACCACACCTCTTCTGAGAACTCTCAGGGAGCCTAACGTTCCTCTAAATTGGTCAGGTAGGATTTCCTTTAGTCAGGACTCACAAGTGACCTTCCTGACTACAACTTCGACTTTGAGGTTTTGAAACCGGTGAAGTACGCTTCTCGACTGAGTAAACTTTTCTGGGACTACGACCCTTTCTAACTCCCGTCCTCCTCTTCCCCTGCTGTCTCCTACTCTACCAACCTACCGTAGTGGCTGAGTTACCTGTACCTAAACTCATTTGAGACCCTCAACCACTACCTGTCCCTCCGAACCGCACGACACCAAGTACCCCAGTGTTTCTCAGTCTGTACTGACTCAATGACTTGACTTGACTCCCCAATTTACGGTGGACGACAACAAGAGAAGTGTCATCTGGAAAACCTATTGGTAGGTTATAAAAGGTGAACGGACAATTCTTAAGGACGTTCGTTAAAGAGGTCACTGGTGTATTAAAAAGGTCATTAGGATTTAGAAGTGTCAGTATCTTTCCATCATATAAAGGTAAAAAGTTCATTTCCATACTGATATCTTTAGTGGACCTCTTCAGAGTCGTTTCATAATAGATGGTTAGATGATAGTCAAGTCAAGTCAAGTCAACGAGTCAGTACAGGCTGAGAAACGCTGGGGTATATCAACAGAAGTTAGAGTGGTGGAATACCTCGAACCCAAGAGGATACTTAAAAGTGATTGAGAAAAGTAGTCTTCCGTCAACATAACCTTCGATTTATAAGAAGGGTTGATTTTCAAACCTTCTCTATGTCCTTTTTTTTTATAATCGTTATATACAAAACGACACGACACGAATGTTATTATAGACTGAGAAACACTGGGGTACCTGACATCGGACAGTCCGAGAAGACAGGTACCCCTAAGAGGTCAGTTCTTATGGTCTCATCCAACGGTACGGAGGAGGTCCCTTAGAAGGGTTGGATCCCTGACTTGAGTCCAGAGTGTGTAACGTGCACCTAAGTAGTGATAGACTCGGTAGTACCTTCTTTGACTCGTTTTTTGAAATGAAAATAGGATGGTATTTATAAAAGGTGGAGATGTTAGAAACCTGGTACCACTTTTACGTTTGATCAGATTAGTTCATAGAACGGTACGTACGAGTGGTAAAGTGACAGTCATGAAGAACAGAGAGTAACTTAAAGGGGGTTAATATGAGACTTTGGGAACAAGTCAAGTCAAGTCGACGAGTGAGTACATGATGAGAAACGCTGGGGTACCTGGTGTCGTACGGTCTGGAGGGACAGGTAGTGGTTGAGGGTCTCAAATGAGTTTGAGTACAGGTAACTCAGCCACTACAGTAGGTTGGTAGAGTAGGAGACAGTAGGGGAAATGGAGGACGGAAGTTAGAAAGGGTCGTAGTCTCAGAAAAGTCTACTCAGTCAAGAAGCGTAGTCCACCGTTTTCACAACCTCAAAGTCGAAGTCGTAGACAGGAAGGTTACTTATAAGTCCTGACTAAAGGAAATCCTAACTGACCAAACTAGAGGAACGTTAGGTTTCCTGAGAGTTCTCAGAAGAGGTTGTGGTGTCAAGTTTCCGTAGTCAAGAATCCGTGGGTCGAAAGAAATATCAGATTAAAAGTGTAGGTATACACTGATGACCTTTTTGGTATCCAAAATGCTCTACCTGGAAACAACCGTTTCATTACAGATACGAAAAACTATACGACAGATCCAACCAGCATTCAAAAGAAGGTTCCTCATTCGTAGTAAATTAAAGTACCGACGTCGGTGGTAGACGTCACTAAACCCTCGAGTTCTTTTATTTCAGACTGTGACAAAGATGACAAAGGGGTAGATAAAGGGTACTTCACTACCCTTGTCTACGGTACTAGAAGTAAAAGACTTACAACTCAAAATTCGGTTAAAAAAGTGAGAGGAGAAAGTGAAAGTAGTTCTCTGAGAAATCAAGAAGAAGTGAAAGACGGTATTCCCACCACAGTAGGTGTATAGACTCCAATAACTATAAAGAGGACCGTTAGAACTAAGGTCGAACACGAAGAAGGTCGGGTCGTAAAGAGTACTACATGAGACGTATATTTAATTTATTCGTACCACTGTTATATGTCGGAACTAGATGAAGAAAGGACTAAACCTCGGTCGAACGACAAGGTACAGGTCAAGATGGACAACGAAGGACTAGATGTATGTCTAAAGAGTTCTCCGTCCAGTCCACCAGACCATAAGGGTAGAGAAAGTCTTAAAAGGTCAAACAACGTCAGGTGAGTTAATTTCCGAAACCGTATCAGTTATTTCGTCTTTATCTAAAAAAAGACCTTGAGAGAACGAAAAAGGTACTAGGTCTTCTACAACCGTTAAACTAGAGACCAAGGAGACGGAAAGGATTTTAGTGGAACTTGTAGACCTTCAAGTACCAAGTGTATAACGACTTCGGACCGAACCTTTTAAAACTCGTAATGAAATGATCACACACTCTACTCACGTTAACACACCATCAAACTCGTAAGAAACCGTAACGGAAAGAAACCCTAACCTTACTTTTGACTGGACACCGGTGACGACTCAAAAGGTTTAAACGACCGTATAACTCACGTCGCGAAAGTGTCGTAGTAGAAAGTCCTAAACTTTATCGAGTTGACCTTAAGGTAGTCGAGGTGATCGAAACAAGCATCACTACGGAAAGATTCCGGGCGAACTGAAGTGTAAGGTCCTACAGACCGAGATCCACTCACTAGTGTGGTAGCACTAATAGGCCCAGTACTTCTAGAAAAAACATGACAAGAAGACACATAAGAACGGTGGAGAAGAACGGTATAGAAGACGAAGATAATCCAAGTATGGTAAAGACAGGAAATAATACTTTACAAGGAACAATAGAGATTAAAAGAACTTCTCTAGAGATCAGAAGGGGTAATATAACAAAAGGAACAAAGAAACGTAATTAGCGACTCCTTCCGAAAGAATAGAGAGGAACGATAAGAAACCTTTGGGAACATAAAACTTTTTTAAGTAGAGACAGAAATCCTAGTTTTATTAAACGAAGTAAGAAACGGGGGTGGTTTTGGGACAAGAAAGAGTATTCATGATAATCGAGACAATGAAAAATCTTACATTTGTCGAGGTAGAGTTATTTGTCGAGGTAGAGTGTGAGAATTTATGGTGTCCCGTCCCCTATTTACGACAATGCAGACCATAATTCAGTTGTGGTTAAGAAGAAGTAAGATTCTCGTGACTAAAAAACTCTAAGTACTTTGTTGAAATCACTTAAGAATTCGAAGGAAATTAGTAGCACAGGTCAAAAATCTAATAAAAAGAGTACATAAATTCTTAGTTCATTCCTTGGTAAACATTTGACATTTGAAGAACTACTTTAAGGATGATATTAGTCTTTTTATCAAGTTATAGGTACACCTTTTGTGTCGATGACTGTATCGACATTTCTGGATTTGTTAGAGTTGGGATATGAGGTCTGAGGTAAAGTTGTCGGATCAAATATCTGTACAGACCCCAGAATTTCTGTAACGTCCGAGAAGGTCAAAAAGAGGGAATTAGAGATTTTAGTTTATCCTGTGCCTCAAGTCGAGTCACGAGACACTAATGGATCTACCCACCCTACACCACCCTACACCCCATCCAGCGTCCGTCCAGGATCTCCTTCCCCTACGTAAATATGTATATCGGTTAAGTGAAACACATGTCGTTTTTGATTGTGTTGTAACATTTCGTTAATATGAGGTTCCCCCGTTTTTTCGTCTACATCAGACATCGACTGAAAAGTTTAGTAAGTCAAGTCAAGTCAAGTCAACGAGTCAGCACAAGTTTAGTAATGACATCGAGTTATGAGGAACTCCTTTACTATTATAATATATCTGAATACTGTGTTTAAGTAGTAGAGATTGGGTAGAATCGATAATAATATGGATTGGGACCACTTAGTTTGTAAAAGACTCTAAAAACGATCGAAAGAGAGAGTTAGAGGTTTCATAAATAAAGTTTGGAAGAGTCTAAGAGGTAACGATATAAGTTGACAGGATGGAGAGAATCACACGTTACTGTACTTTAACACACTTTTTGTAACTATATACGTGCTCATTTGTAATGAGGTAAAAGATCTCATTCTTCGGAATCTTCCCGAAGGGAGTATCGAGTCAGTCATTTCTTAGACGGACGTTACGTCCTCTGGACCCAAACTAAGGACCCAACCTTTCTAGGAGACCTCCTCCTTTGCCGTTGGGTGAGGTCATAAGAGTGGACCTCTTAGGGTACCTGTCTCCTCGGACCGCCCGATGTCAAGTACCTTAACGTTCTCAGTCTGTGCTGAATCGTTGATTTGGTGGTGGTGGTACTTCGGAATCTTTTCCCAGGGCTGGGTTTAGGGTCCTTCCAAATGGACTCCTTTACGACCGGAGATGTATTTCGAACTTTCTCATACCAGCTGACCTTTTACCGTTCTTCAGTACGGACTCTCCCTGCATTAAGTGTACCACGATGGATCATCCTCGTTTCCTACGTTCCCATCCTCCTTTTGTTTGCCTTGCCTAAAGTTGAACTATAAAAGTGGCATGTACGGAAAGTGTTTTTATTTCTAATACAAGAATTTGAAGTTCGATGTACTCATTTCATGTAAATAAGTCTAGATTTCTTATAACCCAATTGTCGTACCTGTAAAATTATTATCCCTTGTGACTGCTCTACAGTCCTATTTTTAATAGTCAAATTTTCTCTTTCTTTTTTCCCCTATTAAATTATCAATATATTAAACTTCAGGAAAATCTCGTCAATAAGTAAATTTTCCAGTCAAGTGTTTAAATTGAATATTTACCTTGTTTAATTCTTTTACTATCTGACTCTCCTCTAATGTGTGACTTACAATCGGATCTCAAGTACGGTCGTCCCATGACTACTCTGACTTATCTTTCTCTAATTTTTCACCAAAAAGTTGACAAGTCACTCTCGTCTTCATTTGTTTAAACACACGGACTCTTGTTTCAAATTATTTATCGATAAAAAATCGCGATTTATTAAAGAAGAAAACAATAACGACACAATGATTTCGAACGTGGTTTCAAATTATTAAGGAAATTTACCCCGAATTTATTCTGAAGAGTTTAGTACAAAATTCAATATAAGGTAAACTTTAATTTTAGTAACTGATGCATTTGTTTAATCCTTTGGGAATCTTGGTGCGTAATTCATTTAACAATTCATGTTCAGAAACCGAAAGTTTCACACAATGAAGGACAATTCTTCAATTTTTTATGTATTTTGTCTGTCTTTTTGTTATTTATACTATGGATTGTTTTAATAAAACTTTTGTCGTTCAAGTTTTTATCGAATTAATTAACTACTTCACGTATTACGACATGTTACACTACACAGTCCTTTCTTCTCATTAGGTCTGTACAAGGGCAACGTCTGATAGAATCATCGTCTTTTTTCCTATATGGACTTACGCAAAAATTGATTTTACCATGATGGATCTAAACGTTACCGTACGAAAAGGAGTGAGAGAGTTGGTTACTACTTTTTCACGTTAGGGTTTCTTCCCGTTACGGTTTCCTGAAACTTTGATGACCTGTTATCACGAGCAAAGGATTTGATCATTCAAATACGACTTTTAGGAAATTGGATCCGAAGACGTCATGTATTTGACTCTTGAAGGTCTACATGTTCGACCCAAATCTTTTTCGTTTCATTGGTCTCTAGTTTAACGGTTATAAACACCTAGTATCTCTTTCGGTCCTCAAGGTCTTTTTGTAGATGAAGACGAAGAAACTGATTCGATTTCGGAAACTGACACAGTCAAGTCAGTGAGTCAGTATAGACTGAGAGACACTGGGGTACTTAGCGTCGTGCGGTCCGGAGGGACAGGTAGTGGTTGAGGGCCTCAAGTGAGTTTTAGTACAGGTAGCTCAGTCGCTACGGTAGGTCGGTAGAGTAGGAGTCAGTAGGGGAAGAGGAGGACGGGGGTTAGGGAGGGTCGTAGTCTTAGAAAAGGTTACCCAGTTGAGAAGCGTACTCCACCGGTTTCATGACCCCAAAGTCGAAATCGTAGTAAGGGAGGTTTCTTTACGGTCCCGACTAGAGGAAATCTTACCTGACCAACCTAAAGGAACGTCAGGTTCCCTGAGAGTTCTCAGAAGAGGTTGTGGTGTCAAGTTTTCGTAGTTAAGAAACCGTGAGTCGAAAGAAGTGTCAGGTTGAGAGTGTAGGTATGTACTGGTGTCCTTTTTAGTATCGAAACTGATCTGCCTGGAAACAACCGTTTCATTACAGAGACGAAAAGTTACACGACAGATCCAACCAGTATTGAAAGGAAAGTTCCTCATTCGCAGAAAATTAAAGTACCGACGTCAGTGGTAGACATCTAGTGTTGTCAGAGACCTTTTAAGAATACCCTTATGGTCTTGTGGAATGGACACAGGACTCTTTGTATATACACCCAGTCCTTTGTTGTCAATCTTGGAATGTACCTTGTCGTCTGAGCAAGGTTTAACTCTTTCCTCATGTTCCGACATACACCAGTGGGACGAATAAATTGAATGTGTGTCTCATCTAGTACACTTTACGGTCCGACCTACTTAGTTTTGATCTTGATTCTGACTACCCTCTTTATGGTTGTTGGAATGTGCATCTGTTATGGTGAGATTGTCGTCTTTCACTTCTCCTTGATCTCAGAGAACTCCTTTCTCTTTCTCCTCTCATTTTAATAGACCGAATTCTGAGTTGTAAGTTTTTTCATTCTAGAACCGTAGGTCAGGGTAGTGAAATGTCGTTTACGTTCCTCTTTTACACCTTCGTAACAGTCTAAAATAAAAGAACCCGAGGTTTTAGTGGCACCTGTCATTGACCTCGGTACTTTACTCTAAGAACGAGGAACCTTCCTTTCGAGACTGTTTGGATCTCTCGTATAATTTCTCGTTTCAATAGTGAAAAGACTGTTTCCAGATAAATCAGTATCGATACGGCAGGGTCCTCAGTACATACCTACACTCTCAACCTCGTATTCCCTCTAACTCATGGTTTTTTAACTACGAAAACTTAACTCCATGACGCCTTCTGAGAACTTTCAAGGGACCTGACACTCCTCTAGTTTGGTCAGTTTCGATTTCCTTTAGTTGGGACTTATAAGTAACCTTTCTTACTACGACTTCGACTACGAGGTTATGAAACCGGTCGACTACGCTTCTCAGTTCAGAAACCTTATCGGGGTCTACGACCCTTTCTGACTTCCGTTTTTCTCCTTCTCCACTGTCTTTTACTCTACCATCATTGTGTCTGAATTACTTGTACTAAAACTCGTTTGAGACCCTCTATACTTCCTGTCCCTTCGGACCTCACGACGTGAGGTACCCCAGTGGTTCTCTCTATTGATTCGTTGGTTTGTCGTTGTTAGTATGATAAACTTTTCGTTCTCGTAATTAAATAAGGTACCAAAGAATTGGTTCTTAGATCGTTTCATAGATTAAAATTCGTAATTGTTATTTTTTATTTAAAGAAGACTTCGACAATATAAAATTACTTACATTTCACAAACATTTACACAGTTGACTTTTTGTGTGTGTGTATGTCTTATATTTTCGAAACTCAATTCAAATAATCCACAGAATGACTACTGATGTCGGGTCTCTATCGGAGAGTCTATCGAGACTCTTTGAAGAGATTTCTTCATTCCCTCTCTAACCAAATGTACACTAAAACCACTTCACCCATGTACGTTAGTGCCTATGTAGAGTCGTCTGTCAACGAAGATCACCGTTTATTTTCTATAGGATCAAAGATCGTAAATTCCATACTCTCCTAAGTTCTTAAATACAAGTATTTTAAAAGACTTTTATAGACAGACTTCCAAAAAAGACGGTCAAGAGGACCTCCTGTCTTACGAAGTAAAGACAAGAAACGGGACTTAAGGAAAGTCCAATACAACTTCCAATCGTTGACGTCACCGATGACTAAGTCGGGAGTATCTTGGTCTACCATTCACTGTAAGAAATCAACCGTTCACAAAACTGTCTAATTGAAACTTGGATTCTAAACTTTATAAGTCGGAAATTAAAAAAAGAAGAAAAATAAAAGAAGTCCTTAGATTTGAATCGTTGTTCCCTTCCAGATAAAAGATATATTTCTATCTTGATGTTCCACTTCAGATAGTATAAAAACATATACTTTAAAATAACACTTTACACCATTTGTTCGTAAGAGGTATCAGAGTCTTTCGACATCTTTATATTTAACTTAATTTATGACCTATTTTTCAAATTACCTCTCACTTTCTTTTACAAACTCTATTTCTATAAACGATACATAATTTTATTTAGGACTTTATTAGAAGGACTCTAAACTCACTGTCCTTTCCCGAATTAGGGTGTGTAAGGTAAACTGATACATTAATTGTCCTCCAAAAAGACAATCACGCAAGATCATTTATACTTGATTTACATAGTGACTGTAATAAAAGTGTAAAGAAGTTTTATAAACGTACACCTAAATACCAACGGATTATAAACATTACTGTCAAAATCTCATACTTTGTGTTTTAATAAATAAATGAGTGGATGGATCAGGTGTATTTTAATATTATAAGAACTCTTGTCTCTTACCACCAAACGGAATGACGAGAGTGAACGAAGATTCGTAACAATAATAATGATAAAATAAATAAATAAATAAAACTTAAACCAAGACGGTCCAGAATTAACGTCGACACCTGAGAAATCAACTTCGTACTCTTGAGACGACACCATACACCTTAGATTATTATCAAAGGACTGGTCCCTACCTTGGACCCGGAGGACGTGACCTGGTGGTCCTTTCGGGACGTAAAATAATAAAAATGCTAGTTAAAGTCATTCTATTAAATATATATATTAAAGTATTCTATATATACATATATATATGTACATATATACTATATATCTATACATATATTTATACATATATCTGTATATCTACACTATAATATTAAATGTATAGTATTTTAAGTTGGTAATTATAAAATTTTAAGTCATATAAAAGTTACTACACGTAAGAGTAAGTCAATCAATAAGGGATTGAGGTTTTATAAAAATACGAGGGGGATCTTGGGGAATGGGGAATCGTTGGTGAAGGACAAATTAACAAGGAGTAGAAGACCGTTAGTGTTTAGGTGAAAGACATAGATATCTAAACGGATAAGATTGACAAAGTGTAGTAACCTTGTTATCTTATAGATAAAACACTGAACGAAAAAAGTGAATCGTATTACAAAACTTCTAAACGTGTATAAAATCGTATATATGAAATGGAAACTTGTTGTGTTTAAACTTAACGGGTCCAGGTTTATCGTTGGATGAGGTCATAAGAACACACCTTTTAGGGAGTCTGTCTCCTCGGACCGTCCAATGTCAGGTACCTTAATGTTCTCAGTATGCACTGAATCACTGATTTAGTGGTGTGAATGTGCACCGATAAAAATTTACTTATACGACAACCTAGAGGTATAGGTGTCCGAAGTATAGGAACCTAAACTGGTCAGAACCCAGTTTCAAAAACAGACGTCAATAAACTCTGACTCTTAAGTTTTGGACACCTATATCTCCTTACTAACACGATACAATAAAATGTATTGTTTAAACTGGTAGGTCCCTAAAACCAAAGACACCCCCTAGGATCTAGATTAATGGGTGTCACGGCCCCAGGAAGGGGCCACCTAAGTCCCATAAGTTTCCACCCCTGCCTTAGCCGTAGGATCCTTTTTTGAATAAATTAATGTCTATTTCTCTCTAATCTTTTAATTGTCTCTTTTTCTCCGACTTATTGAACCAAATGTACCTTATGGTTAGTGGCGGATGTATCCGGTGTCCGTAGGAAGGCAAGAGGGCTTCCTCTCCTCCGTGGCTCCGGAGGGACCAGGCTAGAATCTTCGGGTCCGTTTTAATCATCCGAACCACTCATGGGTGCTTGGTCTACCCTTAAGCCGGTCTTTTATCATCCTCTCTTTTTCTCTGACTTATTGAACCAAATACAAGTCAAGTCAAGTCAGCGAGTCAGCACAGGTTGAGAACCGCTGGAGTACTTAGCGTAGTTCGGTCCGGAGGGACAAGTAGTGGTAGTGGGCCTCATGTGAGTCTGAGTAGAGGTAGTTCAGACACTACGGTAGGTCGGTAGAGTAGAAGCCAGCAGGGGAAGAGGAGGACGGGGGTTAGGGAGGGTCGTAGTCTCAGAAAAGGTTACTCAGTTGAGAAGCGTACTCCACCGGTTTCATGACCTCGAAGTCGAAATCGTAGTAAGGAAGATTTCTTTAGGGTCCCAACTAGAGGAAGTCTTACCTGACCAACCCAAAGGAACGTCAGGTTCCCTGAAAGTTCTCAGAAGAGATTGTGGTGTCAATTTTTGGTAGTTAAGAAACCACGAGTCGGAAGAAATGTTAGGTTGAGAGTGTAGGTGTGTACTGCCGTCCTTTTTAGTATCGGAACTGATCTGTCTGGAATCAGCCGTTTCATTACAGAGACGAAAACTTACACGACAGGTCCAACCAGTATTGAAAAGAAGGTTCCTCATTTACAGAAAATTAAACTACCGACGTTAGTGGTAGAGGTCACTAAAACTTCGGGGGGTTTTATTTCAGTCTGTGACAAAGGTAACAAAGGGGTAGATAAAGAGTACTTCACTACCCTGACCTACGGTACTACAAACAAAAGTCTTGCAACTGGAAATTCGGTTGAAAAAGTGAGAGGAGAAAGTGAAAGTAGTTCTCCGAAAAATCGAGGAGAAGCGAAAGACGGTATTCCCACCACAGTAGACGTATAGACTCCAATAACTATAAAGAGGGTTGTTAGAACTAAGGTCGAACACAAAGAAGGTCAGGTCGTAAAGAGTACTACATGAGACGTATATTCAATTTATTCGTCCCACTGTTATATGTCGGAACTGCATGAGAAAAAGGATAAACCTTGGTCAGACAACAAGGTACAGGTCCAGATTGACAACGAAGGACTGGACGTATGTCTAAGAGTTCTCCGTCCAATCCACCAGACCATCAGGGTAGAGGAAGTCTTAAAAGGTGTCAAATAACACTAGGTGTGTCAATTTCGGAAACCGTATCAGTTATTTCGTCTTTATCTACAAAAAGATCTTGAGAGAACAAAAGAGGTACTAGGTCGTCTACAACCGTTAAACTAGAGACCAAGGAGACGGAAAAGATGTTGGTCGAACTTGTAGACCCTCAAGTGCCAAGTGCATAACGACTTCGGACCGAACCTCTTAAAACTCTTAATGAAATGATCGTACACTCTACTCACGTTAACACACCATCAAACTCGTAAGAAAACGTAAAGGAAAGAAACCTTAACCTTGCTTTTGACTGGAAAAGGTCAGGACACCGGTGACGACTCCAAAGGTTTGAACGACCGTATAACTCAAGTCGTGAAAGTATCGTAGTAGGAAGTCCTAAACTTTATCGAGTTGACCTTAAGGTAGTGGAGGTGATCGAAACAAGCATCACTACGAAAGATTCCGGACGAACTGAAGTATAAGGTTCTCCAGACCGAGATCTAATCACTAGTATAGTAGTACTAATAGACCCAGTACTTCTAGAAAAAACATGTCAAGAAGGTACATAAGAACGGTGGAGAAGAATTATAGAAGACGGAGACAATCCAGGTCTGGTAAAGACAGGAAATAGCTCGGGTAGAAACGTACTTTACAAGGGAACCATAGAGATTAAAAGAACTTCTCTAGAGATCAGAAAGGGTAAGACAAGAAAAGGAGATAAAGAAACGTAACTAGCGACTTCTTCCGAAAGAATAGAGAGGAACGATAAGAAACCTTGAGACGTAAGTCTACGAATATAGAAAGGAAACGAAAAGCGGAGAGAAGAAAAGTGTCGATAAACATTCCGGAGGAGTCTGTCGGTAAAACGAAAAAACGAAAAGAAAAGGTACCCCTACCAGAACTAGGGACTGAGATAGATAGTCTAGATCAGGGAATTTAGATAAAGAGTAAAGGTGACATATTAGTATTCCCTAAACTAAATCCAGCATGGACTTACCAGATCGCCAAAAGGGATGAAAGAAGTTAAACTCAGACTTAAACCATTATACCTCAAGTACCAGACTCGGTGTCAGTCGAGGACCAGAACAAAAACAACTGACATATCTCGAAGAGGTAGAAACCGACGTATCTTATATTAGTTAGACTAAAGTCACAACTGGTAGAACACTACAGGTACACATCTCAGAAGAGAACACGACAACCTTCTCCCACAAACGATACTGGTCACGTAAGAGAACCGTTTTGAGACAATCAGAAAGGGGACGAAGTAAGATGTAAACTTCCGGTTTAAACGGACAATGAGGTACACAAAGACTGAAGGATGAAAACGTAAGGTTAGGGGATACTACTTTTCCTGTAAAAAACCCCCACAATCAAGATTTTCCAGAACATTCAGAAGTATCTTGACAAGTTGAAGTCGAAGAAGTCGTAATAACCAACCCCGTATCTGAACCTATTGACACTATAACTTACCAAATGGAACCTCTACTTGTCTCTAGTAAGACAGTAAAAACTCTAACGTAGGTTCATGACGTAAAGTCAGAGAAAACAACTGGTACTATCGATAAGGTAAAGAAGACTCCCTAAGGACGGGCGTCATCATCTATATTACCAGTAGACTCAATTTAAGTGGGTAAGGTCAGGTAAAATCAAGTGACTAAGGATCTTACAACTGCAAGTGGGAACGGTAGAGAACAAACTGGTGAAGGTTAAACGGAACTAAGTGCCTGGACTGTAAGGTCCAAGGATACGTTATAACGAGAAATGTCGTAGCCTAGCATGAAGATAGTGGTCAGTGTAGGTGTCGACCTATAACAAAAACGAAACCGAGATAGGGAAGTAAGAAAGACATCAATAAAGAGGTGACTAGAGGTCGTCGTATAACCTGTGGATTACTGGACCCCTCAAGGAGAAAACCATATGATAGTAAAACGGAAAAGTATGACAAGTGTCCCAAGAGTTCCGTTCTTATGACTTCACCGAACGGTAGGGGAAGAGGTCACCTGGTACGAGACAGTCTGGAGAGGTGGTACTGGGCGGGTAGAACCCAACGGGGTGTCCGTACCGAACTAAAGTAACTCAATCTGTTCCGACACCAGGATCACACTAATCTAACTGATCAAAAGACACTCATACCAAAGTCACACAGATGGGAGACTACGGGAGAACGTTGTAGATGGTAGAATGAACCCAAAGAGAATGGAACCCGCACCCCATAGAGAAGTACCGACGAGGTCGTTTGGTGTCGGCGACGAGGAATGGAACCTACTCCCCATACAGGAATGGCGGTGACAAAGACTGGAAGTTACACCCTACGAGGAGGGCCGACGACCGGGACCGGAACCCACGCTCCACAGAGGAGGGTCGACGACGGGAACCGGAACCCGTGATCCACCGAAGAGGACCGACGGGGACTGGAACCTGCGACCCACAGAGGAGGGTCGGCGGGGACTGGAGCCTGGTACCCAATCGAGGAGAGCCGGTGGCGGAACTGGAGCCTGTACCCCACAGAGGAGGGCCGGCGGTGACTGGAGCCTGTGCACCATCGAGGAGAGTCGGAAAGGACACGGTAGTGTCGGACCGTGAGATCCGGCGACGGGGACTGGAGCCTGTACCCCATCGAGGAGAGTCGATACGAATCACGCGGTCGAGAACGTCGGTGGACGCGAATCACGCGACCGAGAGTTTAAGGTTCTGTTCCTTAAACTTGGTAGATACAACCCGGTGGCCACGGTGAACTTATAGCCTTCCACGGGGAGGAACCCGAGGAAGAGTATACTTTGAATTTTTGACCCCGTTCATTCATCTGGACCACCCGTGGGTGCGAGGTCTACCCTTAAGTCGGTCTTTTTGTCTCTCGTTCTTTCTTCGCTGTACCCCCTTAGTCAGAAAGGTCTTTGACTAGGCTAAAGAAATAAAAATCCAAACGAATATATGGAAAACAATATGTATCCCTACTTATCTCAGTGTGCCCCCAGTCGTCAGGACTGGAAATAGTTTTAGTCCACGAAGTGTATTTACATATTTTTTTCCAGAATCCCCAAAATGTAATAGAAGACCGGTACTCCGGACGACTGTAAAATACTAGGAAAGAAAGACTATTGGTTTTTTGTATAAAAAAGGTTCCCACAAAAAAGAATTTGGTCCGTGGTGGGAGACTTCCATCGTCTATTTAAACGTAAGGATATCCCACTCCCACATCACCCAATGTTGATTCTTTCCTTAAATAAATTGGATTCCAATTGTACTAATTAGAATTTCCAATTATGAATAAAGAGGATATACGATCAATATAAGTAATATTCCCGTCCCTTATACCTCTAAATCGTCGTTTGTAGTCTGTTGTTTACTTTTGGGAAGTGGTTACAAGGGGAATTCTAGATAAATCAGAATTCTGTCACTATTTCAATGTAAAAACGTATCGTTCCTGTGTCACTGAATATTGTTTCATGTCACTAGATATTGTTTTCTCTTTTAAGTAATTGAGTTTTTCAGATCATAACGATTGGAATTTTGATGATATAAAGGAAAAGATATAAGATTTATGTAACTAATGATATAAGGGTCCACGGATTCCTATACCTCCGGACCGCCGTTAGTAACTGAGTTGTTACTCTTTTTCGGGATACGATTAATTCTAAAAGTTTTATGAGGTTTGAGAGACACGACAAATACCAACTCTCCATCATTTGTTAGTACACGTATCACCGTCCTCACACCTATTAGGACAGTGTGTTCGATCAGACGGCCATCTCTCCAAACTGGACTCTGTGGGAACAGTGTGGGTCCCGTCCCTTAATCGTCGTTAATAACCGTGTTGTTTACTTTTTGGGAAGTGGTTATATTAAGGATTGGTTGGGTGATATGGTTATTAAAGATTGAAGGGTTTTCTTAGACGGAAATAATTCAGATTTTGTAGAGCACGGAGAGTGCTGACTCTCCGACATTTGTTAGTGTACACCGGCCTGTTTGGACATGTCTGTCCGATCTATTGGAAGTCTCCTCAAGTATTAAACTTTGTGAGAACAGTGTGGGTCCTTAAAAATAACTGAACCTCGACATTCGATTGAGGAAGAGGCTCTCTCTATTACCCCCAGTCGGGGGGTATTTCAGTCTCCATATCCATTCTCGTACTTTGTCATTTCATCCATCTGAGACCAAACCCCCCATCTACGAGCCCTTATCCCCCAAAGGACTCCGAACTAGTACGGAAACACATACGGCTTCGGAGGAAGGAGTACTGGAAACGGTACCCGCCTCAAGGAGTACGACCGAGGGTCGTGGTGTCCATGTGTCCCAGTTGACACAATCATAAATAAAATAAACCAGTTTATTATAAGATAACGTACCTATATGGTATAAATTAAATAGGTAAGGTGACAATCACCTATAAACCCCACAAAGTTGAAAAACCGATAAAACTTATTTCAGTCATGTGTATAATTACACGTTTATAGACACACCTCTGAACAAAGCTAAATAGAACCCATAAATTGATCTTCATCTTAACGACTAAGTACATTATTAATATTGTAAATGTAAAAATCTTTGACATCTGACCAAAGGTTTCACACTTCGGTAAAATGTTAGAGTTGTCGTTAATACTCAAAGGTAAAGAGATGTAAGAGTGGTTGTAAATGACAACAGACAGAACTAATATCGGTAGGGTTACACATATTTCAACCCGGTCTAACATCAAAACTAAAAGTAAATGTACTACTTTTTATAATTATTAAAAATTTCATGAATAACCAGTAAACATATAGAAGAAACCTATTTACAAATAAAAATAGAAACGGGTAAAATTTTAACACAGTAAACAGAAAACAATGTAACTCACCATTATAAATAAATATATAAAACCTATTTCGGGGAATAGGTTATAAACTAAACGTTTAATAAAAGAGGTGTAAACATCTACAGGGATTCGTAAACTGTTATTTTTGCATCGTCTAGTCATTAATTGATAACGAAACTTAACGATAAGCTACGTAAGGACAAGTCACTGTTTAAACGTTCGACCTCAGTTGAAGTACCGTGGATATCGTCCCTATAAATAAACAGAGGGTTTTCAGTAAGATACAAAGGAGAGACTTTAAGTCTTTTGAGGTGTAAAGATACATAAATCTATATGATTATGTAGATTTATGTAGATTTACATAATCAAAGTCCAGATGTTGTTTTACTAATCTATAAACGTATCTGACACTACACTAGCGACATTCAGATCAAAGATGGACTGTGGTATGTTTCGATGTTTAATAAGTTACGTTAAATAATAGATATCAATAATAAAGTTGATGTTCTGTACACAAAATTCTAACCTTCCAACATGTAGAACGACGGGAAGTGCCAAAAGGGGTGACATGTCAGTATAAGGGGGACCGTTGGTGGTTAGATAAAAGATACAGATCTCAAACCAAACCAAACCGAAAAATAAACGAAGGTGTATATCTTCCGTTATCGTGGGGTGAGGTCATGAGAACGGACCTTCTAGGTACCTACCTCCTCGGACCACCCGACGTCAGGTACCCCAGCGATTCTCAGTCTGTGCTGACTCGCTGAAGTAAAAGTGAAAAGTGAAAGTGCGTAACCTCTTCCTTTACCGTTGGGTGAGGTCACAAGAACGGACCTCTTAGGGTCCCTGCCCCCTCGGACCACCCGACGGCAGATACCCCAGCGTGTCTCAGCCTGTGCTGACTTCACTGAATCGTATCGTATCGTATTATATCGTATATACACTTTACTACATAAAATGTAAGAGACAAACTGGGTAAACTGAATCGTATTATAGGAATTCCAGGTAGATACAACTACGTTTACCGATCTAAATTAAGGATAAATACCGATTTATTATAAGGTAACACATTTATATGGTGTAAAAGAAATAGGAAAGTAGGTAGTCAACCGTGAATTCAACGAAGACATAGAACTAAAACATTTATAAAGACTCATAACCACACGTATGTAGATAAACTTAATAACAGAAGAAGACTAGTTGTAGGTCTTCGCCTTAATGATCTATTATAATGAAACGGTTGTTTCCAGGTAGATCAGTTCAGATACCAAAAAGGTCACCAGTACATACCTACACTCTCAACCTGACACTCCTTTCGACTCACGGCTTCTTAACTACGAAAACTTGACACTACAACCTCTTCTACGAACACTCAGGGAACCTGACGTTCCTCTAGGTTGGTCAGGTAGGATTTCCTCTAACCGGGACCCATAAGTAACCTTCCTGACTACGACTCCGCCTTTGAAGGATATGAAACCGGTGGAGTACGCTTCTCAACTGAATAACCTTTTCTGGGACTACGACCCTTCCTAAACTCCGTCCTCCTCTTCCCCTGTTGTCTCCTACACTACCGACCTACCGTAGTGACTGAGCTACGTGTACTCAAACCCACTTGAGGCCCTCAACCACTATCTGTCCCTCCGGACCGTACGATGTCAAGTACCCTAGTGTTTCTCAACCTGTGGTGACTCGTTGACTTGACTTGTCTTGACTACCTACCAAATAAAAATTATAAAACTCTTTGGAGGTATAACAAAAGGTATCGTCGACATAGTTAAATGTCAAACGTCACACGTTCCTAAGGTAAAGAGGTACGGGAAAGGGTGTTCAGTAACATATAAAAAAACTATTGTCGGTAAAATTTTCCACATTCCATTATGGAGTGACACTAAAACTCAAAAGTAAAGGGACTCCTAATTACAACTCGTAGAAAGATACACGGACAACCGGTAGATATACAAAAGAAACCCATTTACAGATAAGTTTAAGACGGGAAAAAAATTAAATATAAAAATAACTTCCTATTAACGAAATGTCTTAAAACAGAAAAAATTTTAAACCTAAAAAAAAACAATGACTCAAACTCAAAAAATGTATAAAACCTATAATTGGAGAATAGTTTATAGACTGAACGTTTATTGGAAGAGGGTAAATTATCTGACTGAAATAAAAAACATCTATCAAAAGAAGAGACATGTCTCGAAAAATCAAACTATCAGAGTAAACAAATAAAAATAAAAACTACACTAATGAAAATCTCAGTCTACGTTTGTTTATAACGATTCTAGTTGTATATTTTAAAATGGTGGTTACAAAAGTAGACCTTAAAATACCAAACACCAGAATGAAACTTCGGAAAGTGAGTAAAACTCAATTAAGAAGACATTAATTTATATTCCAACGTAAGAAAACGTACACCGAAAGACTAAAATAGTTGTGGTAAATACCTTCTCTGATGGGAAAAGGACAATATATCAGAACTGAGGAAAGAGTATTTAATTAATTGGTTTATACACACACGAATAAAGACCCGAAAGATAAAATAAGACAACCAGATAGACAGTCAAAAATACGGTTACAGTACGAAAACTAATGACATCGAAACATCTTATCGCATTCTAGTCTTTCGTACTATAAAAGTCGAAAATCGAGAAGAAAGAGTTCTAACGAAACTAATAAACCTCAGAAACTACTAAGGTATGTTAATACCCCAATCAAATAAGATAAAGACACTTTTTTACGGTAACCTTTAAACTATCCCCAACGTGACTTAAACATCAGACGAAACCCATTGTACCTGTAATATTGTCATAATAAAAAGTTAGGAGCTTGTCATTTACAGAATAAACAAACACAGAAGAAGTTAAAAGAAGTCGTTATTAAAAATCATATGTCCAGAAAACGGAGAAACCAATTTAGACAAGGACCCATTAAATAATAAAAAACTACGTTAACATTTATCTTAAGAAAATTAAGGAAAAAACTATAATTAAGAATAACACATTTTTACATTGTCTAAAAACGTAGAATTAAAAAATAGGACGTTGAAATGACTTAAACAAACAATCAAGATTGTCAAACACACACACGCACACACACACACACACACACATGAGAAATCCCAAAAGATACATATCATAGTACAGTGGACGTTTAGTACTGTTTAAACGAAGAAAGATTAAACCTACTGAAAAGGGGACGGATTAACGAGATCACTCTTGAAGGTTGTGATACAACTTATTTTTACTACTCGAACCGTAAGAACAGAACCAGGACTACAGTCTTCTTTTCGAGAGTTGAAAAGTAGAAGTTCATACTCCAATTGATATCGGAACAGTATGTATCGGAAATAATACAGTTCCACGTAAGGTAGACGTACCTGAAACAACTTTCCAACAAACAAAATTTAGTATTTACCTGTGACTTATGAAAAAGACTTGCATAAATTTACTAAAATACTAAAAAAGGATGTAAAACAATCACACCATATAGTGTAACAAATAAACATACATAACTCGGTAAGAACTTAGGGACCTTATTTCTGGTGAACAAGTATTACATACTAATAAAATTATATGACAATTTTAACAAAACGAGTGTAAAACAACTACTGAAAACGTAAATACAAAGAGCCCCTACAGTAATAATAAAACACAGGTTGAGAAAACCCTGGGGTACCTGACATCGGACGGTCCGAGGAGACAGGTACCCTAAAGGGTCCGTTTTATGACCTCACCCAACGGTGAAGGAAGGGGTACCATAGAAGGGTTGGGTCCCTAAACTTGGACACAGAGGACGTAACGTCTGTCTAAGAAATGGTGACTCGGTGACCCCTTCTGTAAAATATTTCTTATAACCGGAAATTAAAAGAAGCACACACATACACATACACACACTATCGAAACAGTCCAAAACCATAATCCCGTTACTACCGGAAATTTTACACGAACCCACACAAGGGAAGTAAAATATACAAAATTCTCTGAAACTCTTACCATCATAATTTAGAATAAACTTACAAATCAATGTGAGTGTTCATTTCGAAAGACCTGGACATGAAACTAAACGACCCCTGAAAAAACTAATGACTAAATTAGAGGAACATCGTTAACGAAATACGTCTTAAAGATAAATAAGTAACATATCAGAACCTCATAACATACAAAGAATCGAAATATGTAAAGAAGATCTAACAGATCAAACAACCACATATTAACGTGTATCATCAGAGTACTAAGAAATACTAAGAGACAATATAATAAATATTGATAGGAAAAAACAAAAAATAAATAAAAAGAATTACTCATGTTGGTTCAAAACAGGTAAAATAAGTTAAGAAATTTGTCGATTGGAAATTCAAAGTAACTAATAAAAGAAAAAAAGAAGGTCAAAACAACTCTATATTAACTGTATATCGTGATATATTCAACTTCTATACGTCTTATTAATAAACTGAATATATATAGTATTTTACTAAAGTCGTTATTTAAATCACCGATTCGGTAGTGGAGTATATCCATGTTTTAATTTCTTTATCTTTTTTCATAAAAGGAACACTAATCTTGAGAGTCCTAAATGTGGTAATTGTTGAAAATATATATATAAATATATTTATATATAATATAATATAATATACATATATTATGGGGTCAAAATTAATATAAATAGTACAACATGAGATGTAGGTATCATGAATGAACATAAAAAGCTGACGGAAGGTTAGTGGGGTGGGAAATGGACACCATTGACGTTTAGATAACAGAAGAAAAATTACACAAACAAACAAAACAAAAGCTTGATTAACTGGATGTTATGATACAATCAAGGACAAAGTGTTCTCTCAACAAACTGTAAAGACATAGAAAGTTTTACTAGTGGTACTATTTAGATTAATAATATACAGTGGTATGTTTCTATAAAGTATCGAAAACTAACATAAAGGGTGTTACATATACGGTTTGAAGACTGAGACAATAAAACGGTGACTTTCACAATGACGAATTAGTGACAGTGAATCAAGAAACAGAGGGAGAAAGGGAAGAGATACCGCTAATAGAGAAACAAGAGACATAGATACTGAGACAAAGATAAATCAATGCCGACAATTAAAAACAATAAATCTAAAGTATATATTCACTTTAGTATGTCATAAACAAAAAGAGACAGTTTGAATAAAGTGAATTGTGGGAGACCCAGGTAGGTACAACAACATTTACCGTTCTAAGTTAGGAAAAATTACTGATTATAAGGTAATATATGTACATATACACTGTAGTATATATATATATAGTCTATATAGTGTAGTCTATATTTTTATAGTGTACATATATATATATAGGTAAGTAGAGAACTACTCGTAGATCCAACGAAGGTATAGAACCGATAACGTTTATTATGACGTTACTTTTATTCCCACGTATATAGGAAAGAATAATCACAAAGACAAAAGAAATCTATTTATGGGCCTCTTCCGTTACCGTGGGGTAAGGTCATGAGAACGGACCTTTTAGGTACCTGTCTCCTCGGACCATCCGACATCAGGTACCCCAGTAATTCTCAACCTGTGCTGACTCGTTGATTGAAGTGAAAGTGAAGAGTGAAAGTATGTAACCTCCTCCTTTACCGTTGGGTGAGGTCACAAGAAGGGACCTCTTACGGTCCCTGCCGCCTCGGACCACCCGACGGTAGATACCCCAGTGTGTCTCAGCCTGTACTGATTTCACTGAATCGTCGTCGTCGTCGTCTATTTGTGGGTCCTCACTTAATGACCTAATATACCATCAAGAACCGAAGAGACCACGGAGTCAATCATTTCTTAGACGGACGTTATTCCCTCTGGACCCAAACTAGGAACCCAACCCTTCTAGGAGACCTCCTCCCGTATCGTTGGGTGAGGTCATAAGAACGGACCTCTTAGGGGTTGTTGTCTCTTTGGACCGCTCGACGTTAGGTACCCCAACGTTTCTCAGTCTGTACTGACTCACTAATTAGTGTACCATCAAGATGACAATTAAAAAAACTCTTAACGGGTATAAGAAAAGGTGTCACCGACGTGGTTAAATGAAGGATGGTTATCAAGTACTCCGAACAGAAAAGAGGTGTAGGAACGACTACTAACGATAAAGAACAGCAAAAGGTGAGACTGTTCACGACACGTCATAGAGTAACATCAAAACTAAACGTAAAGGTACTACTATTCACTACGACTTGTATAAAAGTACTCAGACAAGTGGTGGATATACGGCAGAAACCTTTTTACAGATAAGTCTAGGAGACGGGTAAAAATTTAGTACCAAAAGAATTTATAATTCAACATACTCAAAAACATAAAAAAATATAATTGAGGGATCCACTATGTAGGAAACGTTTAAAAAAAGGGTAAGTCATCTACCAGAAAAATAAATTAACTATCCAACTATCAAAGAAAAGAGGTGACACGTTTTCGAGAACAAACTACATCAGAGTAACTAGAATAGATAAAACAAAAATCAAAATAAAGAAAATAAAGATAAGAAAAAAAAAAGATAAGAATAGAAGTATTAATAAAAGGTAGACGATTGAATCACAAAATAAACAAGTCAAAGAAACCCATATGTCAATTTATCAAATGAACTTGGAGAGAACAAATGACTCTATCCGAACATAGCTATACTTGAAGGGGGAATCTTGATGAGAAGAACATAAGGTATCTAAAACCATTCAACGTAAAGGTAAAAGTAAACGAAGTTACATAAAAATTAAATAAAAATTTTTAAGAATCAACTGAGTAAACAACAAATCATTGTAACAAATTAAAGGTTTATAAACACGATTAAATCAAAAGAAAACCACTTATTAAAGGTGGAAGTATGGTGACACCAACCTTTCTACGAACTATAATCAAGTTAGAAGAATTTTAACCCTGAAAACACACTGAATTCTACTAAATAGGGTCTCTTACAAAGTTTGAGTGGAACTCTCCGTACACATACGACGACGAAATCTATCTTATAAAACGGATATATGTATACCCTCCCCCCACAATTTAGATAATAAAATTGGACAATAAATTCCGACTACAAAGGAATAAATAAAGACAGACCTATCGAATGAGTAACTATATTCCTTCATAATTTCAGAGAATGATAGAAACATAGTTGTAGAAGGCAATCCAGATAATTATAAACGAAACATATAAATCTACGAGATACAACCAACGTATTTATAAATATTTACAATATATAAGAAGAACTTAACTAGAGAAATAGTAATAAGTCACGTGCAGAAATAATGTCATAAACAAAATTTCAGATATAAAAAGACTATATTCATAACGATGGGGTCACAAGAAAGTCAAAGATAAACCTCCCTTGGACAAAAAATTCGGGAAGTAAAAATTAAACGTGAACGGGAATGTAGACCTCACTTAGAAATATCTATCCACAACAAAACCCCAAAATAGGTGAGTCAGTGAGACACAGAAAACT
This sequence comes from Capra ibex, assembly GCA_006410555.1. NCBI lineage: Eukaryota > Metazoa > Chordata > Mammalia > Artiodactyla > Bovidae > Capra > Capra ibex. The sequence goes on from SJYO01049755.1 coordinate 4,722,207, forward strand.
AATCTCTAAAATCAGGTAAATGTAAATTTTATTAAGACCTTTGACACATCAATGACGGAGAAACAAGAAACAAAAGACCGAGGAAACACCGAAGACAAGGAGAAAAAAAGAGAACAGGAGAAGCGAACACCAAACTATGTAAATGACAACATAAATCTAAGATAAGAATAATAAAAACACGTAGATGAATCCGATAACAAAACACCAATGACATTCTGAGTGTACATAATCGAATATATATATATATGTACGTGTATTCGAAGGGACCATCAGGTCGACCATTTCTTAGGGGGACGTTACGCCCTCTGGTGTCAAACTAAAGACTCAACCCTTCTAAGGTACCTCTTCCCTATGCGATACGTGAGGTCATAAGAACCCGAAGGGACCACCGAGTCTGTCATTTCTTAGATGGACATTACACCCCCTGGACCCAAGTCAGGGACCCTACCCTTCTAGGGGACCTCTTCCCGTACCGTTGGGTCAGGTCATAAGAACGGACCTCTTAGGGGTACCTGTCTCCTTGGACCACCCTATGTCTCATACCCCAGTGTGTCCTAGTCGATGTTGACTTTTTTGATTCGTCGTATATATATATATATATATATATATATATATATATACGATGTGTATAAACACACATATATATATATATACGATATAAAACAATAGTTCAATGTAAATTTGTGTAAGATTTTGAAACACAATCATGAGGAAGGAGGCTGTAGAATACGAAAACTAAAGTATATAGTGGAGTGACACACAAACATAGGGAATTGATCAATAAAACCAATATCGAAAAACCCCTTGTGGTCCGTCCCGTCCGAACCCCAGGTCGACACCCCGTTCCGTTCGTCCAGGTCGTTCTGTTTCCCTATGACTGGTAAGTGTCCACGACGCGACCGTCACATCTCTCATTTACGCGTATACCGTGGCATGGGCCTCCCTCAAAGTTGTCTGTGGCTTGGAGACCGTCCACGAAATTCTAATCGTTCACTTAGAGGAAGTGTCTTCCGGATCCGTGACAAGTTTCACAATAAAAACACGACCCAGGGGCCCGCTTACTCCAATTCCGATACGTACCTGGGAAAATATTAGTCATAGAGTCAAAAGATGTCGGGAAACTTATAGGAGTTGTATACAGGGTAGTGAAAGTTTCGGTCGAAAATCCTCGAACAGTGAAACCAGACAAAGAGTTTACGACTTCGTAGACCACACCCCAAAGTTGGGAAATGAGGACCCCCTCTACAAGACAAAACTGTTAGGGGGTAGGGTTAACACCCAGGGATATGGTCCTCACCTCAAACCCCTCTCTGATCCAGAGATGGAGAGGAGAGTAAAATTGCACGGGAGAAATAGGAAAAACACTACCCTGTCAAGTCGAGTAAGAGTCTTGAAAAATTTTATCTCGAAAAATTTTGTCGAGGAAGACAACGATGTCTAGACGACACAGGTACCCTTCTTTACTCAAGTCCTAGAAGGGTGTTGAGGTAGAACTTCGTGGAGAGGACCCCAAAACAAAATAACCCTAACTTTGACCACCGGATCACAAAGTAATCAAGTGAAAAACGAGCACTTAAATTTCGTATTCCAGTAAGTTTCACACCTCATTCTTTCCGTTTGTTGGATTTACTGGTCGATAGATTTTGCTTCCTTGGACCCGACTCCACGCCCCCTCCCTGTCGGACCGAGAAATAGATCAGTGCCCCGACCTTTACACACAAAAGTTCTATCAAGAGAAACTTTATCTACGGAGAAACTTCACCTACGGAGTTTGTTAGTTTCGACTTCAGTTTGTGAACGAAATGTTTTTCTTTTTGTTGAAGAGTCCCGAATACGATCAAAAAAAAAAGAGAAAATTAACGATTCATCTTAAAGTACCAAATCTACTTAAAGTGAAGTATATTAGTGAGTGGGTATCCTTCTATAAACCTTAACAAAGGTCAAAACCCCGATAATGTTTGTCCTTGTAAACACAAGTTCAAGACGCATTCGTACAAAGTAAAAAGACCCTATTTACAGGTTCTCACGTCAATGACCCAGAATATGATTCTAGAAGAAGACAAACAAACAAAATTTACTTTGAGTACTCAACAAACGGTCTCCCCAACATCGTAAATGTAGGAGTTCGTTGCAGATTCACTAGTTGAAAGAGATGAAACAGTCGAAAACTTCAATAGTATTCGAAAATAAAATCAGTGAGATCATTCCGACGTAACTACGAAGTAAAAAAAGAAGCGAATGTAAAGAGACTAACCATTACTGTACGTTGTGGAAAAGAAGGGTCTAAATAACTATATAATACCTGTACATACGTCAAAATGTGACATGTTGTACTACTAGACTATATTCGTATATAACACTTTACTAATAGTGTCATACTAATCGATTGTGGAGGTAGGGAAGTGTTTCGATTGTAAAAAACCAGACACACCAGTATTGTAAATTCTAGGTGAGAGAATTATCGAAAGTCAACGCAGTGTAACACTTAAAGTACAATTAGTGGTACACGTATAACCTAGAGGTCTTAGACAAGTAGAATACTGATCTTCTGAAATGAGCAACTGACCGTAGAGGAGTAGAAGGGATGTGGGGTTGGAGACAGTTATTGGCGAAATCAGAAATAAAGATAGGTAATACATATCTCTAACGTTTATTCGTACACTTTTCACAAGACACAGTATACGGTAGTCCCTTTATTTTGTTGTCACTCTATGATAGTAATCTTACCGGTTTTAGATCTTGTGACTGGCATGATTTACTACCGTCTCTATCCTTGTTGTCCTTGAGAGTAAGTAAATATTACTCTCACGTTTTACCATGTCTATGAAAAAACCCTCGTACCTTCTATGAAACCACTAAAGAATATTTTGATTCATATAAGAACGGTATGTTAGGTCATTGGTATAAGAAACCATAAATGAGTTTCCTCAACTTTTCAAAAAGTGTGTTTTCAGAGGTGTTCTACAAATGTCGTCAAAACAAGGATTTCCAGTTTTTGAACCGTCATTGGTTCTACAGAAAGTCATGCACTCACCTTTACCTTATAGACAACCTCCTTCCCCTGGGGAAGGTCCTGGGGTCTCACTCGAGGTTATGAGTCTTTACTTAACAGACTCTGTGTGGACGACTGTTTCGTTCTCTGAAATGACCCTTCCCCGGGAGGCCACCTCTCGTCCTCCTATTCCCTTACGTCTTGAAGAGACGGAACACCGAACGTCAGAGCCGAAAATACCACTACCCTAATCAAAGGTCTAAAAGAGACCGGTTAGTGTCTGAGTCCTAGGAAGGATCACCACGTCCGTAACGAGTCGGTTCTACTACGGTCGCTCTTTTTAAGAATCTACACCATCCTGTGGACCACAGAGGAAAACTGGAAAAGGTTTAAGAAGGTCAACCGTCACCGAACAATAAAGTCACAAGGAAGGGTCCTGGAAGACAACATTTTATGGAGTATACTGACTAATGACACGACGGACCGGTCCCACTCACCAAAGTCAGTCGTACAAAGGGAATTGTTGAATGGGGAGGGGCTCTCTGAAGTATGAATTCTATGTGGAACCCTTAACCCCACCTCCACAGAAAGAAGACATTGAAGAAGGTAGACCCGTACCTATAACAGGACGGATTGTCTCGTCTTCAGAGAGAGATGGATCAGATTCAGTTCCATAAGACACGGACTTTGGTCGTAAGTGGGACGGATCATTGTCGTTAAATCGGACTTTGACAACCTGTGTAGTCTCTACTTCGTCTGTCCCTCGTTTGTCCTCCGGATTGTCCCACCAGTAGTGACCATGGGTCTTGTCCTGCCGTTTTAACCCCATTCCCAAAACCTCACATACTGAAAGAAGACTAATTAACCACCATGCCATCATTCCCACAACGAGGTCTTTAGAAAGTGAGTCGGACTTCAATGGCAGGAGGTTCACCTACTCTCGGGTCAAGACGTCTTCTCGAGTTTCTATAACAACAAGTATAAGGAACTCATTCTTACTCCCGGAACGGAGTTACGACATGGTGGAGAACTAACGTGGGCAAAGACGCAGGGGAGGGAAGGGACTAGTTCTTAACAAACTTAGATGGGAAACCTTGAGTCCCTTCAACTTCTTCCGAGTCACTTTTGATATAAGATGTTTGTTCTTTAGCCCCTGTGTTTTTAGGAAAGAATTGAAAGAATTGTCACGCTCTTAAATAAACCATATTAAGACGTCAACCACCTAACAGACGAACCACTGAGATACCACCTCAATTACCGCTAAAGGGTTATCCTGAATATAGGGTACGAGACACTGGGTCCAGACGATTTGGGTCTCGGGGACGGGGACACCGTCCGGTGACGACTAGGTATAGAGGTGTCCTCAGTGAGTTTGTGAGTTTCCGTCCAGACCGAGTCAGAGACACCCGAGGGACCCAGGACCACGTGTCTTTTAAAACAAACTCGGGAGGCTCACAAAGACCTCCCATACCCCAAACTAAGATTTGTACTAAAACGGGGAGGATGACAGAACGATCCTGAAGAGGAAACGGGAACCTGTCTTCCATAGAAAAAACCACCCTGGGTTGTAAGAAAACAGTTACTAACAAGTCGTCTCATAACATTAAAACCTCAAGAGCGTCCTCTTCTACTCGTGTGTAGGAAGATGAGACGGTAGAAGGGACGAGAGAAATCTCTGCTAACCTGTCTACTACTGTTGCACAAACTCAGTGTGGTACTCCAGTGGTGTTCCCTACGTCCAGGGTACAGGTTAAGTCTAAAGTTTTGTCGGGTGCGGTCTTGTAGGTGTCCTGTAGACTACCCAACAAAAAAAGAGAGAGAGTTACTCCTAGGGGTGAGGGGATGGACGACCCATAGGACGGTCGATACGGTTAACATATCGACTAGGACAAGTCCTATGGTCAACAGAACGACAAGTGTGACAAACGACTTTGGTCCCATCCGTTCCACGTTCGATTATCCGACCTTCTTCTGAACTCCTCGACATCCTTGACGTCTGTGTAAATCAGAGAGGACCGACCGTCCTGTCAGAGAGGACCCGTGTCGGAGAGGGGACCGACTACGTTGTCGGTCGACGACGACGACGGTTCAGCGAAGTCAGCACAGACTGAAGTACACTGGGGTATCTGCCGTCGGGTGGTCCGAGGGGGCAGGGACCCTAAGAGGTCCGTCCTTGTGACCTCACCCAACGGTAAAGGAGGAGGTTACGTCCTTTCACTTTTCACTTTCACTTCAGCGAGTCAACATAGGCTGAGAATCGTTGAGGTACCTGAAGTCGGATGGTCTCCTCGGGTACCGAGGAGACAGGTACCCTAAGAGGTCCGTTCTCATGACCTCACCCCACGGTAACGTCCGTTTCATCGTCGGTATTGTAATGATATTGTGTCGGTATTACATCGGTATTGTATTGGAGTATATTGTATTGATGCTACAACGAAGTTCGGGGTCACGTCGTCGTCGGTCCCGAAAGTACCGTTTCGGGTAAATCCGCTTGACGTGTTTCGTCAGTCATTGGTTCACTCATGAAGTACTACACGTACACATCACGTTATCCACCAGAGTCAGCAATGTGTTGGTACGTTTCAGTAACAAATGTCCTGTACCCCACTCTCCCACACTCTCGTACCCCACTCTCTCGGACTGACCGTGGCATAACAATTAAAAGGGTGTTGTTCAGTACACCATTACGAATGTTTAGACTTAATTGACCAGGGATTACCAAAGGACTTATCCTTGGATCTTACAATCCAGGTACTTAGTTCCGTTTAACCTTCACCAGTTTGTCCTCTACCGTTCTCACTTGTAACTGTAAGATCCTTAGTCACTTGATTTTACCTGACGTCACCCACTTAAATTGAGTCTACTGGTAATGTAGATGATGACACCCGTCCTTAGGGAATCTTCTTTACCTCATCGGTAGTACCAGTTGTTTTCTCAGGTTTTTCGACATGAACCTACGTTAGAGTTTTTACTTTCTTACTAGAGACAAGTAAAGGTTCCGTTCGGTAAGTTATAGTCATTAGGTTCGGATACGGGGTTGGTCATTACGATTTCTTCGACTTCAACTTGCGAAGATACTTCTGGATGTTCTGGAAAATCTTGATTGTGAGTTTTTTCTACAGGAAAAATAATATCCCCTGACCTTACGTTTTCATCCTTCAGTTCTTTGTGGTCCTCATTGTCCGTTTAAACCGGAACCTCATGCCTTACTTCGTTCCGTTTCCGATTATCTCAAAACGGTTCTCTTGCGTGACCAGTATCGTTTGTCGGAGAAGGTTGTCGTGTTCTCTTCTGATATGTACCTATAGTGGTCTACCAGTTGTGGTTTTAGTCTGACTAATATAAGCGTCGGTTTCTACTTCTTCGAGTTGTGTCAGCCGTTTTTGTTCTGACCCTCGACTGGCACCGAGTATAGTACTTGAGCAATAACGGTTTAAGTTTAATTTAACTTCTTTCATCCCTTTTCGTGATATGGTAAGTCCATACTGTATTTAGTTTAGGGAATACTTATATGTCACCTTCACTATTTATCTAAATTCCCTGATATAGACTATCTGTCTCACGGACTCCTTGATACCTGCCTCCAAGCACTGTAACATGTCCTCTGTTCCTAGTTCTGGTAGGGGTTCTTTTTCTTTACGTTTTTTTTTTTTTTCGTTTTACTGACAGACTCCTCCGGAATGTTTATCGACACTTTTCTTTTCTTCACTTTTCGTCTCTTCTTTTCCTTTCTATATTCGTAGACTTACGTATCAAAGTTTCTTATCGTTCCTCTCTATTCTTTTGGTAGGAGTCGCTAGTTACGTTTCTTAACTCCTTTTGTTATCTTACCCCTTATGATCTCTAGAGAAGTTCTTTTAATCTCTATTGTTCCCTTGTAAAGTGTTATTTCCTGTCTTTACCATACCTGGATTATCTTCGTCTTCAATAATTTTTCTCCACCGTTCTTATGTGTCTTGTCATGTTTTTTCTAGAAGTACTGGGTCTATTAGTACTGTCACACTAGTGAGTAGATCTCGGTCTGTAGGACCTTACACTTCAGTTCATCCGGAATCCTTAGTGGTGATACTTGTTTCGATCACCTCCACTACCTTAAGGTCAACTCGACAAAGTTTAGGACTTTCTACTACGACACGTTCACGACGTGATTTATGTGGTCGTTTAAACCTTTTGAGTCGTCACCGGTGTCCTGACCTTTTCCAGTCAAAAGTAAGGTTAGGGTTTCTTTCCTTACAGTTTCTTACGAGTTTGATGGTGTGTTAACGTGAGTAGAGTGTACGATCATTTCATTACGAGTTTTAAGAGGTTCGGTCCGAAGTCGTTATACACTTGGTACTTGAAGGTCTACAAGTTCGACCAAAATCTTTTCCGTGTCCTTGGTCTCTAGTTTAACGGTTTTAGGCGACCTTGTAGCTTTTTCGTTCTCTCAAGGTCTTTTTTTGCAGATAAAGACGAAAAGATACGGTTTCGGAAATTGACACCTAGTGTTATTTGACACCTTTTAAGACTTTCTCTACCCTTATGGTCTGGTGGACTGGACGGAAAACTCTTTGGACATACGTCCAGTCTTTCGTTGTCAATCTTGACCTGTACCTTGTTGTCGGACTAAGGTTTATCCTTTTCCTCATACAGTTCTGACATATAACAGTGGGACGAATAAATTGAAGATACGTCTCATGTAGTACTCTTTACGACCCGACCTTCTTCGTGTTCGACCTTAGTTCTAACCTCCCTCTTTATAGTTATTAGAGTCTATACGTCTACTGTGGTGGGAATACCGTCTTTCACTTCTCCTCGATTTTTCGGAGAACTACTTTCACTTTCTCCTCTCACTTTTTCAACCGAATTTCGAGTTGTAAGTCTTTTGCTTCTAGTACCGTAGACCAGGGTAGTGAAGTACCTTTTATCTACCCTTTGTCACCTTTGTCACAGTGTGAAAAATAAAACCCCCCGAGGTTTTAGTGACGTCTACCACTAACGTCGGTACTTTAAAATCTTCTGCGAATGAGGACTCTTCTTTTCAATACTTGTTGGATCTATTGCATAAGTTTTCGTCTCTGCAATGAAACGGTTGTTTCCAGGCAGATCAGTTCCGATACCAAAAAGGTCACCAGTACATACCTACACTCTCAACCGGACACTTCTTTCGACTCGTGGCTTCTTAACTATGGAAACTTGACACCACAACCTCTTCTGAGAACTCTCAGGGAACCTGACACTCCTCTATGTTGGTCAGGTAAGATTTCCTCTGGTCAGGACTCACAAGTAACCTTCCTAACTACGACTTCGACTTTACGGTTATGAAACCGGTGGACTACCCTTCTTGACCGAGTAACCTTTCCTGGGACTACGACCCTCCCTAACTCCCGTCCTCCTCTTCCCCTGCTGTCTTCTACTCTACCGACCTACCATAGTGGTTGAGTTGCCTGTACTCAGATTCACTTGAGGTCCTCAACCACTACCCTGTCCCTACGGACCGCACGACGCTAAGTACCCCAGTGTTACTCACCCTGTCCTGACTCACTAACTTGACTTGACTTAACTTACCAAAGGACGTTTTTTTTCTTTACCATCCATCGTCTTAGTCCATATAATCCTTATGATTTGTCGTCGTAATCGCTGGATTAAATTGGGAATCACGGATGAGATTAGTTTGAATATATGTATATAAGAAGGTAAAATACGACTTTAGGTCGACTCATATACGTTTTTAATTGTACCTAGACAACCATAAATAAATAATTATCCTCGAGTCCATACAACCAGTGTATCTCATGACTCAGTTAAAAAGTATAGAAAACGATGGGTCGTCGTTTGACTCTCATCAACGAATTGTACTCTGTTCCTAAACGGTTTTCCTGTTAAAAAAAAAAATTCATTCTTACCCTAAGAAAAAGTCCACAAATTCGTTAGAGGTACCTCATAGAACTAAAAGTGTCTGAGTTGTTCATAGTGACTTAGTAGACCAAGTATTTTTGTCTCTCGATCTGAAGGGGTGTTTCTTCTAACTTAGTCCATCTTTTAGAAGAATCCAAGACCCAGTGTGAGTTTCTACTATCCAAATACTCAAGGAACTATTTATCCATAAGAAGTTATTGTGTGGTTCATATGTAGTTCCGGACCCTTCGTCCCTAACAAAAGATTGACTTCTCCTATACTCGTTTTTCTCCCGAAGAGAGTATTGAGTTCAACCATTTCTTAGACGGACGGTCCCTTCTATGAGTCCAAGCTAAGGACCCAACCTTTCTATGGGACCTCTTCCTTTTCCGTTGGGTTAGGTCATAAGGACGGACCTATTAGGGTACCCGTCTCCTCGGACCGCCCGATGTCAGGTACCTCAGTGTTCTCAGTCTGTGTTGAATCGCTGATTTGGTAGTACTCGTTGTGTTTGAACAGAAACATGAACTTATAGTGTTTCACTGTGTCTGTTAACCTTAGGGACTTATGAAGTCACTCCATCGTGAGAACCAAAACACTCCGACTACAGGTTGGTAGATCACACTTACAAAACTTGATACATCCTATGGATGACAAAGGACAACACATTCTGGATCGACGTACAACAGTCGTCATGACACACCTTTCCGTCATACTGATAAAATTTCGTCTTAACTTCTCAAATGTACTAGGACTAAGTTCCACCAATCCACTTTATATATTAGTCAGTTGAAAATAATATAAGTATCTTTTGTTTGTTCATTTAATTGTTTGTCGTATCAACGTCTTAGAATCAGTATATGGTCCATGATATTAGTCATGTCGAAATAAGGTCCTTTCAGATGCATTTCTTGTCATCAACGTTTAACACGTTCGACCAACTCGAATACAAACTCTGTAAAGTATTAATCATAGTTTATTTTATAAATAATTTTATTTATACTGGATCACGTGTACGTCGTTAAATTAAATTCGTTATATTCGGGAGAGTGACTTCCCGAGTCACCATTTGTTAGGTGGACAGTTACGTCCTCTGTGTCCAAGCTAACTAAGGACTCAACCCTTCTGGGGACTTCTTCCCTTACCGTTGGGTGAGGTCATAAGAAAAAGAAAAGAAAAGAAAAACCGTTTAAACTATTAAATAGATACCCCCTTTTTTTTTCGATCAAAACTACTCTTTTTTTTCAAATGAGGAAAGGAACATTTATATTTTCTTTGAGTTTTCCTTAAAATTTCCATCATACAGTCTTTTATGTTGTCATTTAGTATTACATTAAGAAAAGTTAATTTGTCTGTTAAACTTGTGTACACAATTTTATGAAAAGTCTGACTTATATAAATAGTCGGATATACTAGACAACAAGATTAACCTAAAACTAAAAAAATTGGGTTGGAAAATATTCTCGATAGTGTAGATCTTTACTTCTTTTATTTAATCTAAGGGAGAGGGAAGGGTTTTCTATAATTAAAGATTTCGTACTTTTCGATATATAGAATATGTTTAATTAGTCATAAAAATGTTTACCTACTGTAATACGACATGAACACAAATTCATGATGTGTTCTTATATACATAGTCAACCCATAAAAGTCAGATTAATCGGAGAATTCAATAAATTGGGACTATTTATATATTGACCATTCATAAAACCATGAATTGAGTACTTAACATCTCTTGTTCTTCGTCATATAATGTCATTGTCTCAAACATAAACTATTAATGACATAACTTTTTTTAGAGAAGATACTTGAGACACTAATCAAAACGTCAACCAGTGAACATCGTCTAGGAACTGAACTAAGAAGGTATAGGTACGAAAAAGGTCGGTGTCAGAGACTGTAAAGAAGTAGGGGGAGGAGTAGTAAAGTCAGAAAACTCTAGTCAAGTCAAGTTAGTGAATCAGCACAGGTTGAGAAACGCTGCGGTACTTAGCGTCGTGCGGCCCGGAGGGACCGGTAGTGGTTGAGGGCCTCAAGTGAGTTTGAGTACGGGTAGTTCAGCCACTACGGTAGGTCGGTAGAGTAGGAGACAGTAGAGGAAGAGGAGGACGGGAGTTAGAAAGGGTCGTAGTCCCAGAAAAGGTTACTCGGTCAAGAAGGGTAGTCCACCGGTTTCATAACCTCAAAGTCGAAGTTGTAGTCAGGAAGGTTACTTGTGGGTCCTGACTAAAGGAAATCCTACCTGACCAACCTAGAGCGACGTCAGGTTCCCTGAGAGTTCTCAGAAGAGATCGTGGTGTCAAGTTTTCGTAGTTAAGAAGTCGTGAGTCGAAAGAAGTGTCAGGTTGAGAGTGTAGGTATGTACTGGTGACCTTTTTTAATTAAACTCTAATTGACAGATCGATTAAATTATCAGTCAGGAAGTGACATCACTTCGAAGGAAAAGTAAAGTTTGACAGTGAAAAAAGGAGGAAGATGCCCACTCTCCAGTCATAGGAGTAGAGGTGACGAAAGACCAAGTGATTGAACTATAGTCTATACGTCTACTGTGGTGGGAATACCGTCTTTCACTTCTCCTTGATTTTTCGGAGAACTACTTTCACTTTCTCCTCTCACTTTTTCAACCGAATTTCGAGTTGTAAGTCTTTTACTTCTAGTACCATAGACCAGGGTAGTGGAGTACCCTTTATCTACCCTTTTGTCACCTTTGTCACAGTCTGAAAATAAAACCCCCCGAGGTTTTAGGGACCCCTACCACTGACGTCGGTACTTTAATTTTCTGCGAATTTTCTGAAAGGAACCTTCCTTTCAATACTGGTTGGATCTATCGTATAAGTTTTCGTCTCTGTAATGAAACGGTCGTTTCCAGGTAGATCAGTTCCGATACCAAAAAGGTCACCAGTACATACCTACATTCTCAACCTGACACTTCTTTCGACTCGTGGCATCTTAACTACGAAAACTTGACACTACAACCTCTTCTGACAACTCCCAGGGAAACTGACGTTCCTCTAGGTTGGTCAGGTAAGACTTCCTCTAGTCGGGACCTAAAGGAACCTTCCTTACTACGATTTCGACTTTGAGGTCATAAAACCGGTGGAGTACACTTCTCAACTGAGTAACCTTTTCTGGGACTACGACCCTCCCTAACCCCCGTCCTCTTCTTCCCCTGCTGTCTCCTATTCTACCGACCTACCGTAGTGACTGAGCTACCTGTACTTAAACCCACTTGAGGTCCTCAACCACTACCTGTCCCTCTGGACCGAACGACGCTAAGTACCCCAGCGTTTCTCTGCTGACTCGGTGACTTGACTTGACTTGAACTATGAAGCCAAGCCTCGAAAGTCGTCGTCGACGACGTCAAGTAAAGGCTCGATTCGAGAGACCCCAGTCCCGAAGTCGCCAAAGACTTAGTGAGTCACCTAGAAGGAGTAGTGGGTGGTATGACACTCTTCCGCACGAGCCGATAGAAGTGATTTGGGATCCGAAGCACACGACCTACTCCAGCGGACCTACAAGTAAGGTAGGGTGAAGACCCTGGAAAATGAGTCGAGAACAGTTGTGAGCGGCCCGACAAGCCGGCTCCGGCGGTCTCTCCTCCAGCATCTCGAGAACAAGAAGTCCTCGGGGAGCTGTCGGGCGACGCTCCGGGACCTCCGGCGGTAACGGGCGCCGGGGCGCAGCGCAGAGGCGCGGCGACGAGCCGCGGCGGGAGTCCTCCCCTCCTCGACGCGCGCCGTCTGTGAGCGGTCCGCGGGCGGCTCGGCGGGCCCCGGCCTCGCCGGCGTGGGCGGCCGCGCCTCTGTCGGAGGTGTGACAGCAGGGTGTGCTCGGAGGTGTGCTCCTGAGCCGGCGAGGCCGCAGCACCGCTCGCCGGAAGGCGCCCGGGAACCGGCCGCCGTGAGAGTGGGGTCGGGCACCTCTCCTCGTCCGGATCCTGCGTCGCTGCGGCTACGAGGTGCAGTCAGGAGAACGGAGCCTTTGGGACACCTGTCTCCTGGAACCGCCCGACGTCCGGTACCCCAGTGTCTTCTCGGTCTGTGCTGACTCTTTGATTTGTCGTTGGTGTAACGTCCTCTCTGGCAAATTTAGTTGTTGCATTTCACGAAGCACTTATATAACGACGACGACGATTCAGCGAAGTCAGCACAGGCTGAGACACGCTGGGGTACCTGTCGTCGGGTGGTCCGAGGAGACAGGTGCTCTCAGAGATCCGTTCTTGTGACCTCACCCAACGGTAAAGGAAGAGGTAGCACTTATATAATAATAGAGCGATTGAGAGAACTCATCAGAGTGAACTGGTAAATTTTAAATTTAAACGTAGTAATCAACTATTTACATGTGAATCACTGTTCACAGCCTCTTCCGTTACCGTGGGGTGAGGTCACGAGAACGGACCTTTTAGGGTACCTGCCTCCTCGGACCACCCGACGTCAGGTACCCCAGAGCTTCTCAGCCTGTGCTGACTCACTGAAGGGAAAGTGAAAAGTGAAAGGACGTGACCTCCTCCTTTACCGTTGGGTGAGGTCACAAAAACGGACCTCTTAGGGTCCCTGCCCCCTCGGACCGCCCGACGGCAGATACCCCAGCGTGTCTCAGCCTGTGCTGACTTCACTGAATCGTCGTCGTCGTCACTGTTTGTATTAATATTTTGATTTCAACACGTCGACTTTCTCGTCACGAAAAATTATGAGTAGGAGACGGTCTATAAAGTCCAAGTGAGTCGCGTTAAGGTTAAGTAAACAAAGTCCATGATGGTGTGCAATCTCCAACGACGACGACGACGACGACGACGATTCAGCGAAGTCAGCACAGGCTAAGACACGCTGGGGTGTCTGCCGTCGGGCGGTCCGAGGGGACAGGGACCCTAAGAGGTCCGTCCTTGTGACCTCACCCAACGGTGAAGGAAGAGGTTACGTCCTTTTACTTTTCACTTTCACTTCAGCGAGTCAGCACAGACTGGGAGTCGCTGGGGTACCCGAAGTCGGATGGTCCGAGGAAGGAGGTCCACTAAAAGGTCCGTTCTCATGACTTCACCCCACGGTAACGGAGGAGGTTGCAATCTCCAATGTCCAGATATTAAGGAGCCACAGAAATTGTCAAATATAAGACAGGATAAAGGTGGTACGCATTGTGAAACTCTACATTTTCCATCTTTACTAATTCTCTATAGTAACAAAAATAAACGTTCGTAATAGTACCTGCGCTCTCCATAAAGTCCTCGTCACCATTTTCCCTTAGGTCACAAGTACAGGGATCGAATCACCAGTAATCTCCATTTAGAAAAAACGTTACGGTTCTGACTCTTTAAAAATAGGACGTCTGACACCAATCTAAAGGACTAAGGACCTAGGACCATCTCAACTTTACTCATTAACTCCAACGTCGAAGACATAAAGACCGAAAACCTAAATTCTTTTCTATACTTAAAGGAACCTTTCGATCAAGACACGACGATAAGACCATTAGTTAGGTCCTTCCGGTCGGACCTCGGAAGTAAAAATCGGTAAGGTTTCATAAACATTCATAGATTAACGGAATAATCTAGAGAAAGAAAATATAATCCAAATTACCAAGTTTTATATACATTTGTTCAAGACTGTATCGATGTATCTAATAGTCCAGGATGTCCTATACCATATAGTACTAAAATTTGTGAGCAGAAGAATGACGAGAATTAGTTCGTTTATTAGAAGAAGTTAAAAATAAAAATAAAGAAAAATACCTTGACTAGTCGTATTATCGAAGGAATATAAAACAAAAATTTATTAAAGTAGGTGATGAGTTATCCTCGGTACTTATACTTTTACAAAAACATGTATATTTATTATATTTCTTATAATACGTAAACTTTTACACATGTTATAAGATTCTATTTGTAAAATGTTTACAGAAGTTTATCTGTTGGTCATCCCCGTTTTTTAAAAAGATCATTTTTTTCAAATGTTTCTTCACAATCATCGTCGACCGGATCCCTTGTAAACGTTCTTGTAAACACGTAAATCTGACCCGGTTTTTTTGTAAACAAAACAGTATTACTAACTTTATTTGTAAAATTAAATCCGTCTCAAACTCTGGTTTTGTACACAGAGGTTTATTTTATTATAAATCCTTTATTTATGAGAACATTTAGACAAAGAAATGTTCCGTTTATATAAAAAATCAAAAACTGTCACGTCCACCATTCCATAAATTCATTCCACACCCATAGTAAGAGGTACGATCTTATTTCCTGAGTTACAAAAGGAAAGGACGTCACAAAAGGAATAGAAGTGATGTAACATCCTTTTTTACTAAGTTACGTTTATTATCTATTATTTCAATATTTATTCTACCTATAAATAATAATAGAAGTAACTTTACATAAAGAATTTACATCATTTCCTTAGATTTGAGCGAGGTGAGTATCACAAGACATTTACAACCCTATATTTCCTGAAAACTAATATATTATATTGCAAATGTTGACACAATTCTAGAATTCAAATCAATGTAAAGTTTTATGTACATATACCAAAATATTTCATACAGACGGATAATATAGATACAATGAAGTACAGTAGACTCCTGTAAATCGTATAATCTCGGTCACGTTCGACAGAAGAACCTTCCACCGAGAACCTCGACTTACGTACCAACTAAAGGAATTGTACCATTGACACCTACTTTCGGAATGACTAATTGTTGTTATACGGAATCCTCTCGTGCACTTACATATACTACCACCACCAAATCGACTAAAAGGTCGGACCTACTAGAGAGGTAACTACATTCACCCAAATTTTAGTAGAGAACCGTAACACGAGGGCAGTCAAAGAAGGAAATACAAACAATTATAAACGAAATATATAAATCCACGTATATACAAATGTTCAAAATGTAGAAGAACCTCGTTAACGAAATAGTAATGTATCTCAAGAAAGAACGGAGAACAATGTCAGAAATTCAGTTAAAAAAGGTTATATTTACAACGATAGGGTCTAAAACAAAGTATAAGTAAAAGTATCCTTTGGAAAAAGATAGGGAAGTAAAAGTCGGATATACATAGAAATTGTGACTTGACTCATAGTATCCGTCATATATATACACACACACACATAGGTAAGTCGATCAGACGCAAAAACTAACTTTGAAATAAATGTACATTTTATCAAGAACTACTTCACTTCACTTCAGCGAGTCAGCACAGGCTGAGAAACGTTGGGGTATCTGACCCTGGATGGTCCGAGGAGACAGGTACCCTAAAAGATCCGTTACCATGACCTCACCTAACGGTAAAAGAAGAGGTCCCCTAGAAGGGTTGGGTCCCGAGCTTGGGTCCAGAGGGCGTAACAGCTGTCTGCGAAATGGCAGACTCGGTGGTCCCTTCAGTCCATTCATGAATAACGGAAAAAAAAAAAAAAAGGGTAACGAAACCCCAACAAATACATCAACAGAAAACGACGAAAGAAAAAACCGAGAGAAGGGAACACTAAACTAATGATAAAATCATAATAAAACATAAGGAAAGGGTAAAAACTTTTTATATCTAATAGATAATATCTAAAAAGAAAACGCCAATGGAACTCCAAGTATAAATTGTTACCAATATTTATGTATTTAAATAAATAAAATCCAACTACTAGAAAATTCAAACTTAAATACGATTGTCGGGACATAAAAATGACGGGCAAGGGGTGTTACAAATTACCAGAACTTTAGTATAAAAAGTAGAGAAACGAATGTAGGGAAATATAAGGATAAATGTAGGGAGTTGATGAATGGCACCTACACCTACTAAAATGATGAAAACAAAAAATTTACAAAATGATTGAAATATTCACCAACTTGACAATGGAAATGATATACGAACGAAAGTATTTACTCAAAAAAAAAGAGAACATTAAAAGTATAAAGATCCACAACAGAAGAGAGAAAACTCAAACACCACTTCTTACGGAAACTTCCTTTCGCTCCGTCGGTACCTCCGTCTCACGATGACGACTCAGTGTGTGTTACCTCCCTTGTTAGTGACATCGGAGAGAGAGGGGTGTGTGGTCACGACCGTGAACCATCTCTTCTGGGGTCTCTACTACCGGAAAACTCACGGGCGACACGATTTGTTCTCTCTTCTTTGAGTCGGGTTCCCCCACCCCAAACTCGTGGACTACGTGACTAGTTATCTCTTCCTGGTTTCCTGGTCGGTCCCTGCGGCCGGCAGTCTGTGATTTTTTTCGAAGACTGTCACGGTCTGGAAGACGCGGGAACCTGTGGTCGAAGGGACACGTGACCCAAAACAGTACCAGGGGTGTTAGGTTCGTTAGTGTGGTGGAGGTGTGAACCAGGAGCGACCCCGTCTCGACGGTCTCCGATCTTTTTTCAGACATTTCGTGGTACGGAGGACACGGACACCGACGTCCTAAGGGACGTATTGGTCATGATAGTCCCAGGGTGCTAGGTTCGTTGTCGTAGCGGAGGTGTTGACCAGGAGTGACCCCGTCTCGACGGTCCCCGATCCTTTTTGGGATTTTCGTGGTAAAGAGAACACGGACACTGAAGGTCGAAGGGACACATGGACCATGGTGTTAGGGACGTATTACCCAAGGAGGTCCTAGGGACGTTAGGTTCGTTGGTGTGGTGGAGGTGTTAACCAGGAGTGACCCCGTCTCTACCTCTTACGATCCTTTTTGGGATTATCCTGGTACAGAGAACATGGACCCCGACGAAGGGATGTATGGACCGTGACGGCCCCAGGTATGTCAGGTGCAACGATGTGGTGGAGGTACAGACCAGGAACCACCCTGTCTGTGGGTCGGAGGTCCCGTCGGAGTCCTTGTTTAAGGACACCTACTGGGTGTTCGTCTCTACCCTTATTTCGGTGTCAACTCGAGGTCCCTGTCTCACCGATTCCTTTACACATCAATAAACGTTCTCCTGAAAAGTCAGAACTGGGTAAGTGTATTCAATGACTGTAGTATCCTGGGTCTTCCCTTTTTACTCCTGGTATTTAGGTCCCCGAAGTAAGAAGTGTCTAAAAAGGTAGTGTATACGAATGTAGGTGTAAGATGGTGGTGGTGGTTGTCGTCGTTTCAAACACATAAGTAACCGATCTTTTATACGTCTCTCAAGGATTCTGTACAAGTAAGAAGTAGAAGAAGTTAGACCTACCGTGTGACTCTCGAAGTCTCCTTCTTAAGTTCTCCATTCTCCATTCTAGACTGAAAACTTACATTAAAAATTAAGGACAAATTTTGTTTCGAAATACAAAGAAGTGCAAAGGTAATTTTAAGTTTATATGTTCTCCAAACTAAAGTAGACGGTATACAGTTTTCAATTTTAATAGACTATCGGTGTTGTTTTAGTAAAAGTGTCAGTAAAAACACAATGTTTACGTAAAGATTATTGATTCGTGTATAAATCTTAATTTAAGTTTTTCACTTCGTCAAATCGTATCTAATAGAATTAACGAAGATTGACATTATTACGAATGGTTAAAATATCAACTCTTCGATTTCGAGTTTCTCGAATATAAATTATTCAAGATCTCAAATATAACTTTAAAACAATTCACACAAAAAAATGAGCGTTGTGATCTTAGGAAGGGTATTACGACGTTTTGTCTTTCGTTGACCCAACAAAGGTGAACACTAAAGGATTATGTTTCACGAACTTGACAGTAAAAGGTAATTTCCTTTTATCAAAAAAAGACAAAAATAAATAAGTGTAACACTAAATAGTGTCATGACGATTCAGTGAAGTCAGCACAGGCTGAGACACGCCGGGGTGTCTGCCGCCGGGTGGTCCGAGGGGGCAGGGACCCTAAGAGGTTCGTTCTTGTGACCTCACACAACGGAAGAGGAAGAGGTTAGTGTAATGATCTTCGATAGTTAACGAAGATCTATTTCAGTAAAAAAACATAACATTAGTAGTTCTTCAAAAGGTAAAATTTGTATCATACATTTTTATCAAGAATTTCCAGAATGTACGTATCTGTGAATTTTTTAATCTATAAGATTGTGTACCTTTTAGAGCATACACTTGATTTCTCTCTTTAAGTCATTATTTAGTTGACAAGCAACAATATATAAGGAATCTCAAATTTTATAAAATACAGATAGGTAACTAACAGGTTCAGTTTAAATTTCCTTTACCTAATACAGAAGACGGAAGAATGAAAGAGGTTTGGTGGAGTTCGTGACAATGTATGTATTAACAATTTACTCTAAATGTCTACAAATATCTATAATTTCAACTGGACGTGAGGTAAACGGTTGGTACGTATCTCCTACGTCAAGAGATAAAATTTACGTCACTTAAGGTACCGCAAAATATTGGTGAGACTGAAAAAAGGGGAATCAGAGGGAATCGACCACGGTCATTAAATAGAATACTCCAAGTCTCAGAAGACACTACTTCATGAATAAGGGATCCTTTCCACTGTACACCTAAATATAAGAAAGATTGAACATTTACATAAGAGGCTCTCGAAAACCCTCCTGTCTAAACTATTTCACTAACTCGCGTGGACCCGACTTACCTTCAGATTTTTACGTTATATACACACGGTCTCGACACTTTACTCGTCTTTTTTCAGTCCTTTCTTACAAATTTCCAAATTTAAAAAAAGATGAATTTTTTTTATTAAAAATAACTTCATATCAACTAAATATTCGGTACATTCAAAGTCCACAGGTCGTTTCACTTAGTCAATGTATATATATATATATATATATATATATATATATATATA
>SJYO01049755.1:4742404-4801817 GCA_006410555.1 Capra ibex
ACCTCCTTAGTTGAACGGACTGAAGTCCGAGATGATGTTTCGGTGTCAGTAGTTCTGTCATACCATGACCGTGTTTCTGTCTGTATATCTAGTTACCTTGTTTTATCTTTCGGGTCTCTATTTAGGTGTGTGTATACCTGTTGAATAGAAACTGTTTCCTCCGTTCTTATATGTTACCTCATTTCTGATAGAGAAATTACTCACCACGACCCTTTTGACCAGGTGGTGAACATTTTCTTACTTTGATCTAGTGAAAGATTGTGACGTGTGTTTTTATTTGAGTTTTACCTAATTTCTAGATTTACATTCTGGTCTTTGATATTTTGAGGATCTCCTCTTGTATCCGTTTTGTGAGAGTCTGTATTTAGTGTCGTCCTAGGAGATACTAGGTGGAGGGTCTTAAGACCTTTAATTTCGTTTTTATTTGTTTACCCTAGATTAATTTTAATTTTCGAAGACGTGTTGTTTCCTTTTATATTCGTTCCACTTTTCTGTCGGAAGACTTACCCTCTTTTATTATCGTTTACTTCGTCGACTGTTGATTAGAGTTTTTATATGTTCGTTGAATACGTCGAGTTAAGGTCTTTTTATTTACTGGGTTAGTTTTTTACCCGGTTTCTTGATTCATCTGTAAAGAGGTTCCTTCTGTATGCCTACCGATTGTTTGTGTACTTTTCTACGAGTTGTAGTGAGTAATAATCTCTTTACGTTTAGTTTTGATGTTACTCCATGGTGAAGTGAGGTCAGTCTTACAGACACTAGGTTTTTAGACGTTCGTTATTTACGACCTCTCCCACACCTCTTTTTCCTTGGGAGGATGTGACAACCACCCTTACGTTTGATCATGTCGGTGATACCTCTTGTCACACCTCTAAGGAATTTTTTAACGTTTATCTTGACGGAATACTGGGTCGTTAGGGTGACGACCCGTATGTGTGGCTCCTTTGGTCTTAACTTTCTCTGTGTACATCGGGTTACAAGTAGCGTAGTGACAAATATAAAAAACAGAGATAATTAAGGGAGAGTAAGAGAGAGACAGAGAGTGAGTAGCGTATGTAAAAAATACTTAAGTGTTTTACTTGTAGTCGTAGTTTTAGACGTGAATTCCCCCCGTATTTATTTCCACTGAAGATTAACAACTTGAGTGACGACCAAAACTAAAAGTGTTTAACTTACCGTATAGTGTATGATTACCAGTAAACGAATGAATCTAACCGTAGGTATAATTTAAACCTTAAAGTGACTTGGTAAAAACACTTTCTGGTTTTGACGAAGACACCGTATGTGTTCTTTGACCCAGTCCCAACCTATGATGTAAGAAGATACATACTCATCTTCATAAACGACAAGAGAAAAAAGTTCCTGGAGACTACGTCAGAATTTCATAAAGAAAAATTGGATGGAAAAGTGTGAAGTGGTAGATTCATATTTAGTAGACACGTAAACACACACACAACTTGTAAGGACAACATATATGTAAGTAAGTATTAAGACTTTGTCATGTCGTATACGTCATTAAACGTTAATATTTCATAAGAAAATGTTCTTTCACATCCCTTTGACCTCAAGTGAGAGCTACCACGTAAAAAAAAAATTTGGTTAAACTACGTCTCGGCTCGTCATTACTCAACTTGATTACTCGAAGGGACATCAAGTTTACGTTTCACTGATGAAAATTCCTCTTTCTTACAATCAGTGTAAAAAGGGACTGGTAGAGATTCTCTCAAGTCAGGAAAATAAAATGGTTTACTTTTAACTTTAGGTCAGACCTCCTTTAAATGAAGGTGGAAAGGAGTAACATCGAACCTTGTTGAGCGAGGTAAACAGAGACTGTCGAATTATTTTTCTTCCTAGGAGACTTTCCATTTTTGTGACTTTACATAATAAGGAAACGTTAAAGTTTACTATCGTAATCTCACAAAACAAGAATGTACGGTAAAAAGAAGGGACCTTGAATTAACACAACGAGGAAATGGTAAATAGGTAGACAGTGGCACGTGTGAAACATGTTACCTGTGGAGAGAAGTTGTAAATGTCATTGTATTCGTTGTCGTAAATTCACTGAACGGTCTTGGTGTCGGTGAATCAACAGTTTAGAAATAACTTTTTTGTTTATTTGTACTAAAGGTTAAGACACGGGTATTTAATGTAACACATTGGATTATTAACTTCCTAGTTAAACAAAAATTCAACACTTTCCGCGATCATTGTGAACCGTTTCGCGAATGAGAGGTGTCATGGGTACAACGGAGCTATGATATCTGATTTTTACGAAACCGAAATATTGTCAAGCCTTCCCTATCGTAAGTCATCTTTGAAATGAGAAAAACATAAAAAAATTTATTCTTTAGAGTTTAAGAAAAAATAGAACTGTCCTAATGGAGATTCCTACGACGACCTTTTCGTCGTCAATTTATCTTAGGAGTCCGGTATGTTAAAAAGTTGGCGGGTCCGGGACTCCCAGCCGGTCCAACGGGAGACGACGGTCATGGGAGCCTCGGTCGCCAGAAGATCAGGACGTTACTCCTCCAGAATCGGAGCGGATAAGGTCCCGGGGACGGAAACAACACACGCGTATGTAGGAAAACCCCAGACACAATGTGTTGGGTCCATCGAGAACTCCTTCTTAAAGTAAGGGGACCCCCAGTCCGAGTCCACTTACCGGGGGAGCTTCAATAGGGTTTGAAGAGGACAGACTGTACGCACTACTAGTACAGCTACATCTAGTTGGTCTATAGGCACACCGAAACCCATCTACCGAGTCGTAAAAAGAGTTTTTACCAAAACTGTATGAGACGTCGGGGGTCCATATGAGAATTTAAAACTTAAAACTAGAAAAGGGTCCAACCGTTATACGAGTACTACGACCCGTCGTCGTGGGGTCGAGGGTCAGTCGATGTTAGTACTCCTACTTGTTGGTTTCCTGTTCGTAAGACATGGATCTACCGGTAAGACACAAAGTGAATCCATGCCAAAGTCAAGTCAGTGAGTCAGGACAGGCTGAGAAACGTTGGGGCACCTGACATCGGGTGGTCCGAGGAGAGAGGTACCTTAAAAGGTCCGTTCTCATGACCTTACCCGACGGTATAGGAAGAGGTCCCCTAGAAGGACTGGGTTCGCACCTTGGGTCCAGAGGGTGTGACGTCCGTCTCCGAAATGGTAGACTCAGTGGTCTCTTTGGTCTATATAACCTATGTATATACAATTACTCACTTTATAAGAGAAGCCAATAACTAGAGAAATAGTAATATATGACAGGAAGAAACAGAAATAGTTGAAACAAAATTTCGAACAAAACAGACTATACTCATAACGATAGGAAAGAAAGAGGAATAAAGGTAAATGTCCTTACAGAAAAAGGTAGGTGAATGAATGTTAGAAACACAGAGAAAGTAGGATTTCACTCAGAGAACATCCGTCGTATAACATCCAAGAATAAAAAATAAGTAAAACGGTGAGATACATAAAACTAAACACGTAGATCCAGTAACCCTAAATGTCATTAAAAACTACAAACATGAATAACAATAAAATTTAGGACAAAAGGTCATCTAAAACATCAAAAAGAAACAAGTACAGAAGTAAAACAAAAAGGAAAACACCAAATCACCAAATAAAACATAATACGATCTCAAGAAAAGAAAAACTAAAGAGATTTATATAACACACAAAAACTAAACACCAATGAGACCAAATATCCGTGCAATTGGTTATCGATATAAATGGACGAAATGTGACTGTCAGTATTTAAGTTTGTGTAAAAAATTTTTAGATGAAAAAAATGAAGAGAGAGAGTATAAAATACTAATAATAAGGATAAAAATTAAAATTAAAAATAAGAAAACTATAATTACATCAGTATTAACGAAAATGTTCAAAAGTCTTATAAAGATTAGATCAACGGTTGATTAAAAATTACTAGAAGTCAAGAAAATATATAAACTGAAAGATAACATTAAAAGGGAAAGAATATGTAAGAACGATGGAACTATCCAAATCATAACGATACGAGAAAATCATAACAAAAGATATATAAAATTCAATTTTCGTTCAGTGATCTAGGACAGGTGAGAGTTCCCTTACCCTAACGTATTCTCAAACATATTATTTTTAGATCTTAGTAATCTCGATAGATTTTGAGATGGTTACTCCGTTTTTATTTCTGAAACAGTCATGGATGAAAAGACGGGGGAGGGGGTTAAATTAGTCAATTTAATTTAATTTTGAATTTTGTATGGAGTACTTAATACATATTATTTCGTTTACATTTTCCCCAAAATTTTATCTTTACCATTTTCATAAAGTTTTGGTCTTCTTCCTTTTCTTTAATTATTCTGGTCTCGTCTTGAAAAACTACGTTCTCTTTTTGATGTAAGAAGACTTATGGACATAGTTCATACTCAAGTCTGTAAAATATATTTAATATTTTACTTATCTTTACTTGTACTTTTGTATTTTAGATATATTTTCTGATTACAATATTTAAGACCTAATTGTATACAAGTAAAAGTAATTTTTAATAAACTTTAACTCATTAAGTTATCGTAATTTTTAATTTCCTTTGTCTATAGTGGAAACGACTATTTTATTCTTCATTTTATTTTGACTCAAATTATACATTAAGTTATTAAAAACCTAAATTAACTGGACCTTTCCCAAACGTTCGTCATTATCAAAATTAATAAGTACTTCACTTATGTACGTATCTATATTTCCACGTATACCTTTTTCTCTCCTGTCGTCAAAGTACTTTTATGAGATTTTGTACTATCAATTACAATATAAAACAATGGAGTCCTTTATTGGGACCGAAAAAAGTTGTAGGTTTTCTGTACTATGTCTCGGTTATCGTTAATGGGAACATGAAAATTATGATAAAGTCTACTTAAACAGGTTGTATAAAGTCTACTTAAACAGGGTAGACGGTGAAATAGTAGGTAAATGACCAAACTGTTTACAAATAACTCATAGTCCGTGAGAAAATTTGTAAAAAGATACATGATTATAACTCGAATGTAAACAGAGTACACATGTGTAACGAAGAACATGTGGTAGTTCTTGTCTTTGACATTTCATCAATTTTAATATAAGTATGATAAAATAGAAATATATCCAATATAAGTATAGGTACGGATTCATGAAAATGAATGTTTCATTCCTCGAGACAAAATTCATAGTATAAAAATCTTGACTTATATGTCGATTTGGATTTCATTTCGGTTATCTAATACACGTAGACTTTTTGACGACCCAAGTTAAGTAGGGGTTCAAGTACATGACAGATCGTGATCGTGTTTACAAATCAAGAAAGTTTGTCATTAAATACATAATTTATGTTTACGGATATTTTTCTTTACAGATGAAGATGAAAATCGGTTCAATTGATGTAGTCTCGAAATATCTCTAACTTTGACATCCGTCATCGAATTACCACATATATATGTCTTTCCTAAAAAAATTTTATATCCATGTCTTTATTTTCGAAACCAGGGGTCAATCTGTGTTTCTCTGTCTCTTATTTCGTCTTTTCGACAGTGTACGAAAGAACTAGTCGATCTTATCGGAATCGTTTGGATGTGTTTCCTTCTTCGTTGGTTTCTCTTTACAGAACTTTAACTCCTCCTCTTAACACATATCAGTACACCCTTAGTACAGATCCCTGATGAAATGTTTTATTTAGTAGATATAAAACTTTGGAACAACAGTAAATTATCGTTCTCCTATTTTGTTGGGATCCTATTACAAATGACGGAGGAAAATATTAGATGTTTTACCTAATCTTAGTTAGACTTATAAGAAACCTTCCTGACTACGACTTCGACTTTGACGTTATAAACCGGTGAACTATGTTTTTCGTCTGAGTGACCTTTTCTGGGACTAAGACCCTTTCTGACTCCCGTCCTCTTCCCACACTATCTCCTACTCTACCAACCAAGATATACTCTACCAATCCCTAACTCGTTGTAACAAAGTCATCTACCTTTTACTCTGGTCTTCCCATACTTCCTTAATTCTGAACAAATATTTAATAAACCTTAAACTTCTTTTCTCCCATTAGATTGTTTGAAATAAAACCTATTGACTTATTAATCATACTATATATGTACATTAAGTCCTCCTCCTTTCAAAACAAAACTCATTTCTATACAAATTTCGTAGACTCTTAGTACGTCAACCAATGACTAGATGTTCTTTGGTCTTTGTGGTAGACTGAGTACCTTATTTTTTCAGATGAATTACTATGTTCGGAACCCTTAGTAATAGACTTCTGTACCTACTTTTATGTAGGTGGTAATCTCATATTTTTTTCATTTTTAGATACACATCTTAAGACTTTATATGAATAGTCATCTTCTAACATGATTTTACTGACCTTTAAATCTCCTCTTCTTCTCGTATACTACAGTACCTACTGCTATCTGGAAGTTCTTTATACCATACTAATTATCATTGTCTACAGTAATTCTCATTTTAGTCTTTTATATGGTATCAATGATCACTCTTAGTAATGACCGACACTATTTTTACAGGGATTTGTCGATTGACGTGACCATCAGAATTTTGTTTATATCTTTATGTATAATGACTTTTTTTTTGTATTAACATTTAGTTTCCTCTTTTTAACTTCTTATTCTAAAACTTTACTACTATCATTTCTATATTCCTTAAGTGTATCCGACTGTAAAGATACATTAAGTACATTCGTTACATACAACAGTAAGTTTGGTATACTCTTTATTGTTGTAGTTGTTTTCGGACTCTTGATGTCTCGAAGTAAGTTTGGAGTATTCTTTATTTATGGACTCTCTGTGTCGAAGTCAAAGTGTCTATATCTTTCTAGGTCTCAACGAATTCAAGTGGGTTGACCATTGACTGTCTTGATCTTAAAATTGGGTGTATCTAAAAATCGGAGATGTGTTGTGAGCTAGAACGGTGTAGATCAGGTACCCTAGCGTTTTCTCAGTCTGTTCTGTAGACGAACACTCACCTTCTTCATTAACCCGTACAAGATAATAAAATACTTAGAAGTTTCTCAAGTTCCTACAAGTACTACGAAAAAAACAATTCATTAAAATTTCTTATAAGATTATTAGTCATTCTGTCAAGTCAGTGAGTCAGCACAGGTTGAGACGCTGAGGTGTCCGACGTCGTGCGGTCCGGAGGGACAGGTAGTGGTTGAGGGCCTCAGGTGGGTTTGGGTACAGGTGACTCAGCCACTACGGTAGGTTGGTAGAGTAGGAGATAGCAGGGGAAGAAGAGGACGAGAGTTAGAAAGGGTCGTAGTCCCAGAAAAGTTTACTCGTAAAGAAACGTAGTCCACCGGTTTCATAACCTCAAAGTCGAAGTTGTAGTCAGGAAGGTTACTTGTGGGTCCTGACTAGAGGAAATCCTACCTGACCAACCTAGAGGAACGTCAGGTTCTCTGAGAGTACTCAGAAGAGGTTGTGGTGTCAAGTTTTCGTAGTTAAGAAGTGGTGAGTCGAAAGAAATATCAGGTTGAGAGTGTAAGTATGCACTGGTGACCTTTTTCGTATCGGAACTGATCTGCCTGGAAACAACCGTTTCATTACAGAGACGAAAACTTATACGACAGATCCAACCAGTATTGAAAGGAAGGTTCCTCATTCGCAGAAAATTAAAGTACCGACGTTAGTGGTAGACGTCACTAAAACCTCGGGTCTTTTTATTTCAGTCGGTGACAAAGGTGACAAAGATAAACGGTACTTCACTACCCTGGTCTACGGTACTAGGATCAAAAGACTTACAACTCGAAATTCGTTTGAAAGAGTGAGAGGAGAAAGTGAAAGTAGTTCTCCGAGAAATCAAGAAGTGAAAGACGGGATTCCCACCACAGTAGATTATTAGACTGGTCGTATTTAGGTACACACGACGGGTCGATATATAAAATCCCAACAACAACGACAACAAGTCAGTGATTCAACCGAGGTTGAGTAACTCTGGGATACCTGACGTCGTACTGTAGTCAAACACTACGGGTCACATTTCAGTACAGAACACAACGACTTTTTCATACAAACGATACTGAACACACAAGAGAACCGTCTTAAGACAATCGGAGACGGGACAAAGTAAACATGGTTGCGGTTTGAACGGACAATGAGATCCATAGAGAACCGAAGGATGAAAACGTAAGTATAGGGGTCTTTTCGTTTGTTTAAACTCAGTCACCATCACTCTCCCTACTTGGATCTCGGACATTATGTCTCACTTCGTTCAGTTTTTATCTTTTTATTTATAGTATATATACATATATATATATATATATATATATATATATATATATATCTCTCTCTCTCTCTCTCTCTCTCTCTCAGATCTTTTTACCATAACTACCTCGATTAATGTCTCTTCACCTCTACATCTCTTTCCTGTACACGTGTGTCACCCTCTTCTCCCACCCTTGACTCTTTCATCGGGACTGCATATACGTGAACATTTACCTGTCGATCGTCCTTCAACGACACATTGTGTACCATAGACCACGAGACACTACTGGATCTCCCCACCCCGCCCCCTTCCCTCCCTCCGATCTCTCCCTCCCTTCTATGCATATCGACGTCGACTTGACAAGACATCATGTGACATGTCGTCTTTGGTCATTTTGTAATATCTAGTTAAAAGGAGGTTACTTTCTTCATTTAATTTTTTATTTTGTTGTAACACGTCTCCCGAAGACTTTCTGTTTTAAATAGTTACTGGATTTTTCTTCATTTAGACAGTTGTAGAAAACAAAAGGACACTTTGAAGTGAAACGCATCTACAAAGTATAAAATCCGTACTCTTATTTCCTAAAGACGTGTCGAGGAATCGTAGACAAAGATTTTCTGAGAAGATACGAATGAAAATGACGACAAAAATTTTAGTAACCACGTGTGTTTGTCCATGATAAAAATCCACATATAACACCCGATTTATTGTCAAGGGGTTCTATAGGCACAGGATTAGTGGTTTTGGACACTAACAATGAAGTACATTATTGACCCTAAAATCTCTACACTAAGTCCTGGAACTCTACTTGTCGAATAGGGTATAATCGGTCCACTCGAGATTTCAATTAGTGTCATCAAGACATTCTTCCTCCGTCTCCTCTAAACTGAAGTCTCTGTCTTCTCCTTTTTCACTACAATACTACTTTATCTGAATTTCTACGATACGACGATCGAAACTTCGACCTCCTTCGTCAGTAATTGGTACTTTACATTCTTGACGACGAGATTAACAATCTTATTGGTTCCTCTACCTAAGAGGGGACTCTCGAAGGGTTTCCTTGTGTTGGTCCGACCGTGGAACCAAAACCGAATCACTTTGACTAAAGTCTGAAGTCTTGAGAATCTTAGCATTTTCTTATTTACACACAACAAAACTCCAAATTTTTATGTTATTAGAGTTATCTACGTCTTTTTCGAAAACTGTTTTAAGTTGTGACTAAATACTATTTTTAAGAGGTCTTTTACCCGTATCTTCCTTGGATGGAGTTCTATTATTTTCGGTATATCCTGTTTGGGTGTCGTTTATAATAAGAGTGACCACTTTCTGTTTCGTAAGGGAGATTCTAGTCCTTGTTCTGTTCCCACGGGTAAGAGTGATAATAATAAGCTATATCAGAACCTTCAGGATCGGTACCGTTAATCTCTTCTTTTTATTTATTTTCTATAGGTCTAAACCCGAAGGGACCACTGAGTCTACCGTTTCTTAGACGGACGTCACGTCCACTGGTCAAAGTTAGGGACCCAGTATTTCTAGGGGAACTCTTCTCTTACCGATGGATGAGACCATAAAGACAGACCTCTTAAGGTACCTCTCTCCTTGGACCACCCGATGTTAGATACTCCAACGTTTTTCAGTTTATACTGACTCGTTTATTCTCCTCTCCTCCTCTAGGTCTAACCTTCTTCATTTCGAGAGTGACAAACGTCTACTGTACTATGATTCGTGAAAAAATCTGACATCCAGAAGACTAGTATTAAAAAAGGTCGAAATAATACGAACTTTTATATAAGTTAGATGTATAATTTTTTTAACAACGAATTATAAAGATCCAACTGTTTAAAGAGACTATGAAATTTCTACAGAGAAGTGACGGGTAAACACACCTATAAAAGATATTCTATAGACAACAGTTAAAATATAAACCAGGAGACATACATTTCGTATAAAAATAGAGACCGATAGAAAAAATCTGAAAGTAAAAAGTAATATTAAAAAGTTAATTAGTACGTTTAATTGACACGTTAAATTAATAATACACTATATTAACAAAAGTAAAAAATGTACCCTAAGTAATTCGAAGTCAAGTCAAGTCAAGTCAACGAGTCAGTACAGACTGAGAAACGTTGGGGTACTTAACGTCGTTCGGTCCGGAGGAACAGGTAGTGGTTGAGGACCTCAAGTGAGTTTGAGTGTAGGTAGGTCAGTCACTACGGTAGGTCTGTAGAGTAGGAGACAGCAGGGGAAGAGGGGGACGTGGGTTAGGGAGGGTCGTAGTCCCAGAAAAGGTTACTCAGTTGAGAAGTGTACTCCACCGGTTTCATAACCTCAAAGTCGGAGTCGTAGTCAGGAAGGTTACTTGTGGGTCCTGACTAGAGGAAATCCTACCTGACCAACCTAGACGAACGTCAGGCTCCTTGAGAGTTCTCAGAAGAGGTTGTGGTGTCAAGTTTTCGTAGTTAAGAAGCCGTGAGTCGAAAGAAGTGTCAGGTTGAGAGTGTAGGTATGTACTGGTGACCTTTTTCGTATCGGAACTGATCTGCCTGGAAAAAACCATCTCATTACAGAGACGAAAACTTATACGATAGGTCCAACGAGTATTGAAAGGAAGGTTCCTCATTCGTAGAAAATTAAAGTACCGACATCAACGGTAGACGTCACTAAAACCTCGGTCCTTTTTATTTCAGAACGGCCCTCGGTCGTGTCCTCTAGGGTGGGTACTGTTCCAGTACACCTCTCCGGACTACCCGTTCCGCTCAGTCCAGAGTTCCCCAGGAGACAGACTCGTAGATGGGACTTTGGTATTAGACAGACAAATGACAGACGATATGATATTAGAAGACTGTAATGGTGGAAAGAGACCTTTTTCAATTGAATCTCGAGGTTGTCAGAGGACGTATGTTTTTCTTACAGAACCGAATTTGGGGAGACTATCGAAAGATTGAATGGACTGGTCAGACGGGCCTGAAAATGTTGAACACTAACAAATACCGGAGGTTGGCTCTCTCCGTCCTTCGAATTTCGTAGAATTTCTATGTCTCGGAAAAAAATTTTTCGATTCTTAATATAACCATCTCCCAAAAGTGACAACTCAGTTACTAACGACGGTCCGGAGGTATAAGAAATAGAAAATCCGTGGACTTCCTATAATTAGTTACATTAGCCCTATATCTTTTTCCTGATATCATCAAAACTACAATCGTTGTGATCTGAAAACTCAATTAATGAAAAGAGAAACAATATTTAGTGACATGAGGTGAAAGAATAATATTTAACAACACAGGAACGACACATTCTTACATTGAAATAAATTACGAAAGACTCTCACCGTGGTCTGAAACCCTTCTTGTTGTGATAATTCCGTTTATTCAGAAGACCAACTGTTTGGGAATAGTCTTTTCCCGGTATTTTACAATTAACCGGAAGACCAGTCTTCTACTACATTTAGTGGATTCTGAACACATATGTTGATCCATACGTCTCTCTTTCGGACCAGAGCTATTCTCAGTCCCGACGACTACGACGTATTAAAACATAATAGGTAACTAGAGACACATTTTATTTTTCATATTTTCCGGAAAGACCTGTTATCTCCTACCTGGTCAGTGACCTTTCTGACCAAAGGGGCACAGAAGAAATGAGATAAAAGTCCGACTTAAGGGTAGACCCCGTACCTCCGAAAGGCTCAGATGAATGAACGGGACCGAAGATTCTGGGTGCTCTCTTCCTCGGATTCCACCCCGTGGGAGACGATAAGTTTACCCACGGCCACCGGATTGTATCTACCACGTTCAAGGAATAGAACCTTGAAATAACCAAAAGGTGCATTTGGTTCAATAAGTCGTAGAAAAGAGGTGATTTAGAAGGATGACATGATAAAGAAGGATTAGAGAGAAATATAAAGATTTATTCATTCAAAAAGGAGCGGTGCGGCAGGGACGAAGTTTAATGGAACCTAGGTGGCCCCGATCTGGGGCCGTTTCAGACTGTGACAAAGATGACCAAGGGGTAGATAAAGGGTACTTTACTACCCTTGTCTACGGTACTAGAAGCAAAAGATTTACAACTCGAAATTCGGTTGAAAAAGTGAGAGGAGAAAGTGAAAGTAGTTCTCCGAGAAATCAAGGAGAAGTGAAAGACGGTATTCCCACCACAGTAGACGTATAGACTCCAATAACTATAAAGAGGGCCGTTCGAACACGAAGAAGGTCGGGTCACAAACAGTACTACATGAGACGTATCTTCAATTTATTCGTCCCACTGTTATATGTCGGAACTACATGAGGAAAAGGATAAACTTTGGTCAGACAACAAGGTACAGGTCAAGATTGACAACGAAGGACCGGACGTATGTCTAAAGAGTTCTCCGTCCAGTCCAAAAAGTAGAGTTTTCTCGAGTACAAGGTAAACAACAACAAGTCTAAAACCTATAGTAGAAATAGTAATAAAAGTCTTCTTTTCGTCGGGTTAATTGTCGAAACACATTAAAAATCTAACAATAATACCCATATTAACTAATAAGTCTATACATAGATAATCAAATATAAAATATTTAATCCAAATGAACAAGAATCTTATATTTTGTATATGAATGAAAGATAAAAGTACTACATGGAGTAAGTTTAGATTTGATATAAAAAGTATACAAAAGTAGTAATGACAGTAATATCTATCCACGTACACAAATAGAGACCCGAAAGATAAAACGAGATAACTAGATATAAAGACAGAAACACGACCCTGGTATGACAGAACTACCGACATCGAAACATCATATCCTGACATCATATCATCATATAAAAGACTTCAGCTTCCAATTAAGAAGATCAAGGTAAGAAGAAAGAGTTCTAACGAAACCGATAAGCTCCAAAAAAACAAACAAACAAAGGTATGTTTAACACTTTAATAAACAAGATCAAGACACTTTATATAGTAACCACCGAACTGTCCCTAACACAATTTAGATATCTAACGAAACCCATCATATGAGTAAAAATGACATCATATGAAACCCATCATATGAGTAAAAGGTTAGGTGTTTGTACCATATAAAGAGGTAGACAAACACAGTAGAAACTAAAGAAAGTAGTGACAAAATATCAAAAGGTATCCAGAAATCAACCAAAATCCAAAATATCCAGAAAGAATATCCAAAATATATCCAGAAAACAAAGAAATCCATTTAAATAAGGATTCATAAAATAAGAAAAACAACATTACCACTTACCCTAACGAAGTAATTAAAGAGAAAGAAAAAAGAGTAACAATCACATATCCTTACGTTCCCTAAAGACACATAATTAAAATATGGGACGTTTAAATGATAGAAGTGAGTAATCGAGATGATTAAAAGACCACCATAAAAATCCCAAAAGATACATTTCCTAGTACAGTAGACGTTTGTCACTCTCAGAATGAAGAAGAAATGGTTAGACCTAAGGAAAATAAAGAAAAAGAAGAGACCAACGGCACTGATCTTGAAGGTTTCAATACAACTTATTATCACCACTCTCACCCGTGGGAACAGAACAAGGACTGAAGTCCCCTTTACGAAAGTTATAAAGTGGTAACTCCTATTTAAACGACACCCAAACAACATATACCAAAATAATACAATTTCATACAAGGAAGATGAAAGACCTCTCCAAAATAGTATTTAACGACAACTTAAAACAGATTCCGAAAGAGACG
Organism: Capra ibex; assembly: GCA_006410555.1. Lineage (NCBI taxonomy): Eukaryota > Metazoa > Chordata > Mammalia > Artiodactyla > Bovidae > Capra > Capra ibex. The sequence continues at coordinate 4,756,325 of SJYO01049755.1, forward strand.
TAGATAACTCTATTAGTATACCAAAAATAGAAAGTCAAACAATTATACCATATGGTGTAACTAACTAAACTCTTATGACTTCTTAGGAACGTAGGGACCCTATTTCGGGTGAAACAGTACTACATATTAGAAAAATTATACAACAACCTAAGACAAACGATCTTAAAACAACTCCTAAAAACGTAGATACAAATAGTCACTATAACCGGACATCAAGAAAACACACTGTGGAAACAGACCAAAACAATAGTCCCACAACCACTGGAGTATCTTACTCAAACCTTTAAACGTAAAAAGATCTTCTCAAACTCATCCTATCTACAATCGAGAAGACATTTAAAAAATATCTTAAGTGTACACTTCGGGTAGACTAGGACCCGAAAACTAACAACCTTCTAAAAACTAATGTCAAAGTTAAAGGTACACACACTAACTAAATAAGTCTAAAAGATAAAGAAGGACTAAGTCAAAATGTTCCGATACTAAAAGATTCTTAAAAAGGTAAAGAATTTTACAGTAATGTCTATATCAACTAAACATTAACTAGATAATTGTAAACAATTTAACGAATGAAACATAAAGATGGTTAAATGAGAATGTACAGATCATTAAAAATAGATATATAGTACCATGATACAACTAATCCTAATTTCAAAATACTAACAAACGATAAATCATGTCTAAATATAAAACGTTGAGGTGTTCAAGAATCTCCCTGAGGTTTAAATTTAATTTTCCTATTTCCATTTTGCACCGTTACTAAGTAAAAACGTTCAACCGAATCTTCTAATCCCACCCTGGTATATGTAGCTACGATCCCTTTAGATGAAACAAAAGGTCAAGAATCGTTCCGACAAACGTAGATGACCACGAAACATCGAAGAAAGTGTCGTAGTATAAATAAACCTTATGAAGTCGTATGAGAAGAGCCCTCACTGGATATACAGTAAAGAGATACCGAAGGAAGTAGGATAAGACGGATCATAACAAATTTATGTTATCATAAATTCATTCTTGGTAGTTCATTAGGAAGAATCAAACGTCCTGTGCACATATAAAGGGAAATAGAAAAGAACTATTACCTTACGTGTGAACTATCCCTTACCCTTATCCCCAATTTGAACTGTCTCAGTATAAGGACGTTCATTTCAATGGACGTTCCAAGGTCGTCTATGATCACCGACATATTTCTCTCGACAACACACAATCCCCGAAGGGACCACGAAGTTTACCATTTCTTTGACGGACGTCACGTCCTCTGAACCCAAGTAAGGGACTTAACCCTTCTAGGGGTTCTCTTCGCTTACCAGGTCAATGCGGGTTTTGAGGTTGTGTAAGATCACCGACCATTTGTGTCGATAATGGATTGAATAAACATGGAATATAAGAAGTAGACATTTTGACTTGACAATAAACATCAATATCGTACTACCAACATGTTACCGTATATGAATGACAGACTTTTTGGGACTCTTTATCTTATAAACTTTGTAACCATATCATAGTTTAAAATTCTTTTAAAGAAGGGAATACTTTCTAAGTTATAGAACATGAAAATTTAGTTAAGAATTTTGTAACTGTTTAATTCGTATATCGATTCCTCTTCTAATTTTACGAATTCAAACATTGTTTAATTTCAATTGAGTTTAAATGATCTGAATTAAAGACCCCCTTTTAATTCTTGTGTTATAACAGATCAGAGAGAGAGAGAGAAAAAAAAAACAAAACAAAATTACTATTCTATTTCTATTATTATTAATCGAGTATTCTTGTGTCGTACATCATTCACGGGGTATTTATTATCGGTAATAATGTATTTCCTTACTTCTGTCATGAGTATCGTCATGATAATTTTACAACGTTTGTATTAAAGTCTCTAAGACCTGACACGAAAACTCGTTGTGTCAACCATCAAGGTAAATCTTTCTTTCGAGAAACAAATTTCTCCCTTAAAAACAGACAAAAGAAAGAGAAAGAAAAAAAAATGAATTGCACAGACTAATGATTCAACAGATTTAAAATTATAAATACGAAAATTTAGAACTGTTCACAGGTAGGAAATTTTTAGAGATTGAATTATTAATTAACATGTACGTTATATAACTTCTCTCTTCCAATCTTATTTAAAGGTTGAATGGATTTATAAGTGTTTTAATGGACATTAAGAAATCTTTCAATTAAAAGTACCAAAATATACGAAGAGGTAACGTAAATTTCAAAACTAACGGAAGAAGTCAAGTCAGTGAGTCAGTATAGGCTGAGAAACGCTGGGGTACCTGACGTCGTGTGGTCCGGATGAACAGGTAGTGGTTGAGGACCCTCAAATGAGTTTGAGCAGGTAACTCAGTCACTACGGTAGGTTGGTAGAGTAGGAGACAGCAGGGGAAGAGGAGGACGGAAGTTAGAAAGGGTCGTAGTCCCAGAAACGTTTACTCAGTCGTGAAGCGTAGTCCACCGGTTTCATAACCTCAAAGTCGAAGTTGTAGTCAGGAAAGTTACTTGTAAGTTCTGACTAGAGGAAATCCTACCTGACCAACTTAGAGGAACGTTAGGTTCCTTGAGATTCTCAGAAGAGGTTGTGGTGTCAAGTTATGGTAGTTAAGAAGTCGAGAGTCGAAAGAAATATCAGGTTGAGAGTGTAGGTATGTACTGGTCACCTTTTTGGTGTCGGAATTGATCTGTCTGGAAACAACCGTTTCATTACAGAGACGAAAACTTATACGACAGATCCAACCAGTGTTGAAAGGAAGGTTCCTCATTCGTAGAAAATTAAAGTACCGACGTTAGTGGTAGAGGTCACTAAAACCTCGGGGGGTTTTATTTCAGTCGGTGACAAAGATGACAAAGGGGTAGATAAAGGGTACTTCACTACCCTGGCCTACGGTACTAGGATCAAAAGACTTACCACTCGGAATCCGGTTGAAAAAGTGAGAGGAGAAAGTGAAAGTAGTTCTCCGAAAAATCAAGGAGAAGTGAAAGACGGTATTCCCACCACAGTAGACGTANCAAGGAGAAGTGAAAGACGGTATTCCCACCACAGTAGACGTATAGACTCCAATAACTATAAAGAGGGCCGTTAAAACTAAGGTCGAACACAAAGAAGGTCGGGTCACAAACAGTACTACATGAGACGTATCTTCAATTTATTCGTCCCACTTCTTCTTCACTTCTTCAATTTTTTCGTCCATGAGGAAAAGGATAAACTTTGGTCAGACAACAAGGTACAGGTCAAGATTGACAACGAAGGACCGGACGTATGTCTAAAGAGTTCTCCGTCCAGTCCACCAGACCATAAGGGTAGAGAAAGTCTTAAAAGGTGTCAAATAATACTAGGTGTGTCAGTTTCCGAAACCGTATCAGTTATTTCGTCTTTATCTACAAAAAGACCTTGAGAGAACGAAAAAGGTACTAGGTAACCTACAACCGTTAAACTAGAGACCAAGGAAACGGAAAAGATTTTGGTCGAACTTGTAGACCTTCAAGTATCAAGTGTATATGGAAGAATCGTATTGTGTTATTAACGTGAACCATTTTCAGAACATGTGTCAAGGTGATTAACTAATTTTTAGTAAAAAAGGTTTCCGGTATAAGGTCTACCTCAAAAAGTTAAGTGTAGTTTCTTTTCAAGGGATATAAAAACCTTAAAACATTAATTTTTACCTTAATTCATCTTATCTTGAATCTTTTTTAACTGGCTCCAAAATGATTCTAAGATTTGAACAGTGATATTTAAATTTTTCATCAAAGAAATGGTACATGATTTTATATTTTCTATTCCTTTATCATTGTCTTCTTTTAATCTAAAATGAACTTTGAGTACTAACCAGAAATAAAGGTTGGACGATACAAGAGTCTGTTTTCTTTGATTTTTATTTTTATTGTCGTTATAAGTAGTATGGATCTATTGATGTTTTTAATGAAAATTTTATATCGTATACGAGTATATAGTACTTTTTACGTATTTAAGTTAAAAAAATTTCAAGATACACAAGACTTTCTTTTTTGTATAAGTAATTACATTAGAAAAACATGTGTTAGTCCGTTTGTAAAAGAGGAGATCTCATAAACTATTCATTATTCTTAAGGAAGTTGGAACTCACGTTGTACCTTTGGTTCTGTTTCCATTTCAATATTTCGACAGTCATTCGTGACAGGTAATTAAGGACCCTTGTACCGTTACTAACTATGAGTAGACAATAAAACTGGGTATAGGAAGTCTTCCTAGAATCATTGGAATCTATGATTACAGGTCAACCAAAGACAGAACATAGTCTTAAATAAGTGGTACAATATCAGTAGTACCTTCAGTAAATTAAAGTTGTAGATAAGAAAGTCCTCACAGAGGGTTTTGGAATCATCTTCAGATTATTTTGTGATTGTAGGAATAATTTTTGGACTGATTTAGGTTCCCATATCTAGAACATGTAGTTATGCTGTTATATTGGGTGATCCCCTTCCTTCATCTCCAGACTCTTTCTGATACCTACTAGATTGGTGTTTTTTATTAAACTAAATGTGACTTAATTAACTGAAGAAATAAGACTTAAATTAAAAGTGAGTTGATAAAGGGAAGATTATTTATTTCAAGATAGTATAATACATGCATTATTATAACCTTTTTATACAGAATGTAAAAGACTAAATATTCAATCCACTTTTGTCTCTTTCGTTTACTTTATTCATGTCAGGGTGTAAAATTGTGATTTTAACAATCAAAAGAATAGATCTTTCAAAATTTCTGTTAAGTCAGTTGTTTTACAGTGTCAATAAGAATAAACAGTCGAATATCTCTCAGTCACAAGTAGTAAAGTCGTCTCTTTAAACCCAAAACATTAGGGACGGTAAAAGAATTTATAAAATGTTTTACGTAAAATTTCAGTAAACTTCAAATTTTTATTGGAACTAAAACGGGTGACACTATATCTGACTTCATTTGAGAATGGTATGAAGACGAAATAGAAAGAGAAACTGTAACCGAGGAAGACATAATGATGAAAATTACCGATAAAGGAAGTAAACAATAAGATCATATGAAGATCCTTCGAGACAAATTACTGTCGTTCGGATACTGGAAGTCCCTTTAATTGTTAAGGTAGGGAAAAGACCTAAGGTAAAGAATTTCAATTACGAATATTTAAGAAGTGACGGAAGTCTAAATCAGTAATAACATACACCGTGTTTCGGTTCAATACCACTTTATAAAGTAAGTGGATAGGGTTCTATGTGTGTTTTAGTCCCCCTTTTATAACTGCGTTGCCTGTTAACACCAAAGAAACTCTTCAGTATTAACGTGGTTATTAACAAGGGATGTTACCATTTTCGTTAGTCTAAGGTTCTCATCTTAAATGAAAATATAGACCGGTTTAATCTTACATCAATGGTTCTTCTTTATAACGAATGTAGACAAAGAAGGGATTTATATAACACTGTAATATATTTATGGTCGAATGAAACTTATCTACTTGTATTAATAAATATATAAGGACGAAACTTTTTTTTAAGACGGTGTTAACCCTATATAATCCAACCTAAGTTTAGTATCACACGAGTTTCGTAAAAACTCAGTATAAAACTAGGGAACCTACTTTGTTTTCAGAAACCCATAATAAAATTTAGTAAACTGTCTATTCGTCGTCCTGTTTAAGACGGTGTTAATTCTTACTTGTGTAACATTTTACTCGACGTTGGTCGGTAGACATGTATTATTTGTGATGGATAGGAGATTTCATTAGTCGGGAAGTTAATAGGTAACTTTGCACCTGGATCTAAGAGGTTATTATACAGACAATGAACAATGGTTGGGTAAGATTTTCATAAGGAAAATATTGTTTAATATTTACACTTTTCGTCTGTAATCTGTCTCATGTTAAAGGAGACGTTTTTATCATAACACGAAACTTTCTTTCTTAGAAAACGATCTACTAAAACTTTTCCTTTACCTTATGATAGGATGACATTTATAACTTTTGTAACAAATAAACCAAACCCTTCTTTTGGAAATCTACAATCTTAGTAACCATAACGACAAAAGGATTATTACTGAGACGTCAGTAAAACTTTATTAATAAAACTATCTGTCCATGAGGAAGAGTAGATGTGGGGTGGGATTTAAATATAAGGTTCTTAACCGTTTCAATTTCCAGACCGTTAGAGTAGGACCGAAGTGTAAGGACCATAAAAGTTACTCGATTGCCTTTAACGTCGTATACCATATGAAACAGTGTGAGAATCCACTAAAGTAGACTAGAAGTATAATAAAGAGTTATGAGAAAAGCAATCAAACACAATAACTTATAAGACCATCCACACCATGACTTGAGTTGAGACACCTTACTCGTTTTGATTAGGACTTACGTACGATAAATGGGGTTCCCTTTATATGTGATTCCAGTAACGAAACTTTATGGGAAGTTCTGTCTCTTTGTCAAGTACTAAGGGATCTTTTACCTCTATCGTCGTATACGTCTTCTATTTAGAGATTATAAATTAATTTTTATTTTTGATATAAAAATAAACTATTTAAAAAGACAAAATGACATCTTCAAACCATTATATACTTCTTTTTAACCCTAAGTAAAGGACGAAAAAGAAATGAGTCTTTGATACTTACAATAGTTATACCCAACTCTAAATATAAGAGTCGATCCGTAAGATATATAAAATCTGAAATAAAAATAAGATATTTGAAAAATAAAATAAATAAAATAATAAAATCTTATTAACCTTATTTTGAACTTGAGGTCAATGTATTGAGAGACGTTAAACAACCACAAGGACTCGAGAGTCCTTGTGGTTGTTTACTTTACCAAAGAAAGAATCACAAAATAATTTAAACCGTTTATAGAAACGTACGGGTACCACACACTCCGTCAAACAATACGTGACACTTATGACACGATTTATTTTATCTGGGTCAACGATGGTGACACTTCGACTACTTGTCTTCTTTTTTTTTGTGTGTTTATTGATGTTAACACCGTTCACGATAGACTTATTCTCACGTCCCATATGTGTAAACCTTCTTTCTCCATTTTTACGTTTATCTTAAAAAAAACAGAAGTTTACTGGTCGTTGGAACAGAGTTTTAAGTTCGATGAGATTAATTGATAATTTCGATTCTTGTCGAAAACAGTTTCTCAATCCTACGTATAGTCACCTTTACTATATGTACCCACTAGTCATTCTGTTCTTCATGAGTACCTTTACTGCAAAGTTTCTTCGAATTGATTATGAACATCCTTTTATAAAGTAAGTAACACAATCAAAGAACCCGACGTCATTATTTCCTAGTGTTATATCGCCAACTTTGTCTTTACAGGACCGAGTGTCAAGATCTACTTCCTTCAGTTTCTAGTTCGATAGTTCAAACCAAGGAAGACTCTCGGTACTCTGTCTCAGATAGGGTACGAAGAGGGAGTAGCAGACCATTAAACAACACTGGGAAACCATAAGAGACCGGCTCAAGTAGTGGAAGTGGAGACGGAAGTAGAAAGGAACGACAGGGACATATACACAGACTTGGATTTAAAGAGGAAAAATATACCTGTCGTCAGTACAACCGAATTCTGCGGTAGGACGAGGTCAAACTGAAGTAGAATTGGTTAATATAGACATTGTTGGGATAATTACAAGGATTGGTTCAGTATCAGACTCAATGACTCTCAATCTCATAGTCGTACAACTAAAACTCCTCCATGTTAAGTTGGTTATTGTGAGTATAAACATTTATGGTAATTTCATAACGTGACAATTAAGTTACAACCGTCGTCACACTTCCTCACTGAGAGTGTATATGACTGTCTTAAACTATAATCGCTAAACACAAATATTTACCGTGAACCCGATTTTGATAGTTTTGAAATTTTACACGAGTTGAAGACGAAATCCTTAAGGTGAAGATCTTTAGAAAATTATGGAACATGTTTATGTACTCACTTGTTTCTAATTATGTGTTGACTTCTTTATTTTTTTAGATACAAAAGAACTTAAGTGGGGATTCATAAAGTATAAAATCCGATAATATTGATTAAAAAAAGTTAAAGTTAAAGGAAAACTAATAAAATTTTTATAATTTACGTTTACGTCAGGTTAAACATATAACTGGAACATGGGGTGTTGTTACGATTCGAGTAAACTAGAAGGAACTTCCACAAAAACACATAAGAAATCCTGAAAGATATCTCTTCTTATACTTACTTCTTTTAAAATACAAAAGAAAAGGTTATACGGAAAATAAATAAATTGAATCACGTGAAAGACCCTGAATATCACCCCTTTTTTTCGCACTTTCTTTATAAGAACGAAAAACAGTCAAGATTTCTCTTTCGTGGCGTAAAAAATTTTAGTAATTCACACTACGATTGACATCAAAGAATGACAAAACGAGAACAAGAAATCCCAAATAAACACCTACGATAACTCTTTCGGACTCTAGTCAAATACTCCTACGGGAGTATAAGAATTAAACGATTTCAAAAAAAATTTATACGTAGCTTACCAAATGTAGATAACTTTAATAATATAATGTAAAAATTTAAAAAGAGAAAAGAAAAATGAAGTGATTATGTCACTTTCTGTATATGACTAAAATAAATAAAAATTACATATTAACTCTAGGAAATAAAAGATAACTCCGTATCAACTATAACAGGAAAATATGTCAAGTACTCCAAGAGTATCGTTCATTTGACCCCATCAAACGGTAAGGGAGAAGGTCACCTAGTACATAACAGTCTTCAGAGGTGATACTAGGTAGGTAGACCCACCGGGATGTGCCATATCAAGTATCGAAGTGACCCGATCCGTTCGGGGAATTGGTACTGTTCTGTCACTGGACACTTCCCCTCTCTGGATAATCTGTGACTCTCTAATTCTTCTCTACCTTTCTTATGTCTCTTCTTGACATGTCTTTTTCTAGAATTACTTGGTCTAATGATGTTACCACACCAATCAGTAGGTCTCGGTCTGTAAGACCTAATACTTCAGTTCACCCGGAATCCTTCGTGACTTCAATTATTTCGATCACCTACGCTACCCTAAGGTCAAGTCAAGTTAAGTTAGCGGGTCACTACAGACTGTGAAACGCTGGGGTGTCTGACATCGTGCGGTCCGAAGGGACAGGTTGTGGTCGAGGACCTCGAACGAGTTTGAATACAGGTAGCTCAGCCACTACAGCGGGTTGGTAGAGTAAGAGACGGTAGGGGAAGAGGAGGACGGAAGTTAGAAAGGGTCGTAGTCTATCCGCCCCCTTTGTAGTTGTTGGAGTCTATACGTCTACTATGGTGAGATTACCGTCTTTCGTCTCCTTCATTTCTCGAAGAATTACTTCCACTTCCTCCTCTCACCTTCAAGACCGAATGCTGATTTATAATTTTTTTTTTTTTTTTTTTGACTCTAGTACCGTAGGCCGGGGTAATGAAGTACCGTTTATCTTCCCCCTTTCCACCTTCATCACCGTCTAAAGGAGAAGAACCCGAGATTTTAGTGACTCCTACCACTGACGACGGTGCTTTAGTCTTCTACTAATGAAGAACCGTCCTTTTGACACTGTCTGGATCTGTCACACAACTTTTTGTCTCTGTAATGAGACGGTTGTTTCAGACATATCAGTTCCGAGACCAGAAGGGTCACCAGTGCGTACCAACACTCTCAACCTGGCATTTCTTCCGTCTTACGGTTTCTTAACTATGGAACTTTGACACCACGACCTCTTCTGAGGACTCTCAAGGAACCTGTTGTTCCTTTAATTTGGTCAGTTAGAATTCAATCCTTTAGTTGGGACTTAAGAGTAACCTTCCTGACTATGATTTCGGTTTTGAGGTCCTTAAGCCAGTAGACTGCACTTCTCGGTTGAGTAACCTTTTCAGAGACTACGACCCTTTCTAACTCCCGTCTTCCTCTTCTCCCTCAGTCTCCTACTCTACCGACCTACCGTAGTGACTACGTTACCTGTACTTGAACCCGTTTGAAGCCCTCTTCCACTTCCTGTCCCTCCGGACCACACGACGTTAGGTACCCCAGTGTTGCTTGGTCTGTAGTCACCCACTGGCTTGTTGTTATATATTATTGTAATATGATGAAAGTTTGTATGTTGTATTAAACTATAAATGTATAACGTTTTACTAAAGTTATTTATATAAATTATAAACAGTAGTCAATGTAAAAATAAGGAACACTGTTCTTGAGAGGGATCAGAGTATCGTTGAACGTTTATAAGTTACAACACAATTCAACATGGAATATAGGGGTACTAAATAAATGAAATATTCACCTTCAAACATGGAAAGTTGTGGGAAGTGGTTAAAACGAGAGGAGAGAGGGGGTGTGTGTGAGACGAGGGATAAGAGACATATATACTCCAAACCTCCTCAAAAGTAAAACCAAAAACAAACAAATTAAAATTAAGTCCGTATCAAATAAATATTACAACTAATCAAAGTCCACATGTCGTTCACTTAGTCAAAATATATATATATATATTGAGAAAAAATCTAATGAAACGGTATGTCTGGTAATGTCTCATAACTCATCTCAAGGAACACGATTTTTCATCCGGAAATAATTAATAGATAAAATATATATTATCACGAAGGGACCACCGAGTCTACCGTTTATTAGACAGACGTTACGTCCTCTGGACCCAAACTAGGGACCCAGTTCTTCTAGGGAACCTCCTCCCGTACTGTTGGGTGAGGTCATAAGAACGGACCTCTTGAGGTACCTGTCTCCTCGGAGCACCCGGTGTCAGGTAGCCCAGCGTTTCTTAGTCTGTGCCGACTCGCTGACTTGTGTCACGTAAATACGGTTAGGGTTAAAGGATTAAAAAGGGAGTGGGAAGAAAGGGAAACCATTGACATTCGAACAAAAGATTTTGATATTGAGATAAAGACTAAAAATCTATACAAACACACATAGGGATAAAACTTTAAGGTGTATATTCACTATAGTGTACTATAAATAGAAGAAAACGGACTGAATGAAGTGTCCCATACTGCTAGAGATCCAGGTCGGTACAACGATGTTTACTTACCGTAACAAAATAGGAAAAGTTCCGATTCGTTATAAGGTAAGATACACATATGGTGTACAAGAAATGGGTAAGGAGACAAATTCCTGTAAATCAAACGAAGGTACAGGACCGATAAAATTTGTCACGACGTTAGTTATAACCCACATACATATAAAAACTAAAAAAAAAACTATATACGGGTCCTCACCCTAACGACCTAGTATACCCTTAAGAAACAAAAAATTCCTTTGAGGTATAACAAGAGGTATCACCGATATGAGTAAATGTAAGAAACATTGTCACGTCGTCCGAAGGAAAGAGGTGACACAGAGGTCGTAAATAGCAAAAATCTAAAAAAACTACTACTGGTAAGACTGATCACTTTACACTATGGAGTGACTCAAATAGTAAACGTAGAGAGATTATTAATCGCCACAACTAGTAGTAAAGTACACAAAAAAATTGGTAAACTTATAGAAGAAACCTCTTTACAGATAAATCTAGAAGGAGTGTGAATAACTAAAAAAAATATAACTGAAGGTACACGACAAACATATAAAATCTCTAATTAGGGAATAACCAAAGAAGTAAACCCTTATAAAAGAGGGTAAGACTCCAAATAAAAAAAGTAAAAAATTTACTAAAGGAAACGATATGTTTTCGAAAAGTTCAAATTAATCCGAGGTAAATAAAAAAAAACGAAAACAAAAGTAATGTTGTCTTCGACCGTCATCGCGATTCCTTAAACGGACGGTCACGTCCTCTACGTTCTCTACATCCAAACTAGGACCTAACCCTTCTGACGGACCTCATCCTTTACCGTTGGGCGAGGTCATAAGAACGGACCTTTTAAGGTACCTGTCTCCTCGGACCACCCGGTGTCAGGTACCCCAGAGTTTCTCAATACATGTCGACACATACAGTTCTTCGACCTAACTTTTTCTAGGACGACGTTAAATACAGTTCCTTACCAGACGGATGAAAAATGATGTTCTCAAAATATCATAAGTCGGAATATAAATCCAGAAATTAGGTAAAACTCAAATAAAAACAAACCCCACAATCCCATACAAGATCGACAGGTCAAAAGAGTTGGAGCGATTAACTTCTCTGACAGAGAAGATGTGACACATAAAAACGGAGGGAACAATCTCTAATCCATTAGTATGCACACACTCAAAGAGAGACTCGAAACATAGGAAAAGACAACTAGAGATAAAGATAAAAACAAGGCCATGGTATATCAGACTTCAGTCCCTCCGACTAAGCAAAAACGACTCGTGACTCGAGATACCGACAAAGTCACCCAAACAAAAAACGAAACTTTGTTTCTTTTTTCCTTTCTTTTATATGTTGTCTCATATGTGATAAAAAGAAAAATTATCTTTTATACTTGTAAACTTAATAACTTAAAAAATTTCACATAAATTTACGGAAAAATAATTGTACATAATGTACAATCTCATCAGTTCCCACCCACTCCCCGTGTCTAGAGACAACAGAAGGTTCTGGGACATTTATCTACACAATCTTTTCTTTGTTTACCTTATACTATTTTCCTTGATTATTTTATCCATTCAAACCTTTACTCTATTCGGTTGATATCAACCGAGACACACAAGTCTCTTCAAATAAACATAGTTTTGATCTCTAATAAAGTATAAACCCTAAAAGAATTTCCTATGGTCACTAACATTATCTGATTCTCTTTTATTTATGTATGTATTGTATATATACAAACACACCCACGGTAGTGAAAAGTCTAATATTTCTATCCTTCGTCAATATCCTTGAGAGAAAATAGGTATTCCTAAGATTACAAGTTTCATATAATTATAAACAACTATATAAACCGAGAGTGAACACTCGTCAGTTTTCATACGGACATCGATATGTATGGGTATTTTGCTTGTATATAAATTTATATACAAGTACGTAAGTCATAACATGTAATATAGATATTTTACTTATACACAAGTAAATACGTACAAGTAGAAATTATATTATGTATATATAAGTAAATGTTCATATTAGTCTCTTGATCTTTTATCACTTTTCTAATACAAGACTTCTGTTTTAAACATGAAATTAGTGTCAAAGTAACAAATGAGTTGTACTCATGGAGTAAAAACAGGGAATCGAAGTCGAAATAGTAAACGTTTTTCACTTATCATCATTGATTTATTTAGATATGTCAACATTCTCCTAGTTCCACTTGTCTTCTGAGTGATTATCTATTGGTACCTTCTCCTACTAAACTGAGAAAACACATAACCAAGTACTTTGTTAATTGGGTAAGTAAGTTTAATGGTGTAACAGTAAGAGAGAACTTTATAAATGATGAAGGAAAGATACACGGTATCTAACAAGAGCCTTAATTTTTAAGTTTCAACCTGATTCATTTAAGAGAAGTGGTTCTTTGAAAGTAAGATTTTTCTTGTGTAAGTAAACCTGTTAAAACTTGAACGTGAGAAGGAAGAAAAAGAAGGGTAAAACCATCTGGGTTGGAGTTTGAACCAGGTAATCAGTTGGTATTCGATTTAATGTGTTTCTATTATGGACGAACGAAACTACTTTATACTAATATAGTAAGTCTGTGTTTTGAAATATCCGAAATTTAGAACACTCTAGTGTCAAGGTACGAGTCTCTAATCCCAACAGAGGATTTGGTTATTTCTTTACAAAGATACGGGTTCTTCTCATCTTTAACTACTAGTTTTTGTCAAAAATTTGAATTTCTATCTAGTAATCAATAAATTGTCTTTCGCTTCTATCAATGAAGTTTTCTTCGACTTTAATACTGAAGAGTTATTTGGTATTTTACAATTTTAAACTTGAACTTTATATCGGTTTTCATATATGTCACTCGATCTTCAATTATCTCCAATTCTATTATTTTATACCAGTAAATTGATAAGTCATGGACCTTTGATATTTCCGATCGGACAACCTTTAAGTTAGGACTTCCCAATATATTTCATAAAATTAATTATAAGTAATCATCAAAAAATTTTACAGTCTATATATTGGATGAAGAATAGAGAAAAACATCCAAAAGAGAATTAGGTATATTAAGATCGGACGAAAAAGGGGAACGAAAGAGAGACGAAATAGTTTTAGTTTACACTCAGTCGACTGTAATGTAACACGTGTAATTCTATTAAAGGAAAGGTACTCTACATAGTCTCGATGAAACGTTTCATTATCTAATTTAATGGTGTGACGAATAAAAGACAGAAATTAAACATATAAACGTTCTGGTTAAAACGGTTTAAGTAAAGAGTCTTTAACTAAAAAAAGATAATCTTTATTTTATTTGGTATATCAATAAATAGTAAATGAAATGACATGAAAATGCCCTTAGACTATGTCTCACCGTCGTGCCGACAAATCTATTCTATTGTTTTATATAGTAAACCGGAGGATTAAAAATTATTTTGGTGTAGATGTTCGACTACTTGGAACTATTGGACTTCATCTCACACTGTAAAAGGTTGTTTAATATTCAAATCTAAAAGTTTCTGATCGAATTTCCTACATCAAATAAAGGAGTTCACATGAAATAACCAGTTATCTACCTATCTCCACTGAAGTAATGTCCGAATCCCAGGTTGATAAGTCAAAAGGACTTTTAAAGTAAATGTCTTTTTATCTTTCTTCCTTCAAAAGAATATGTTTTATTAATGTAAATTCTTAATAAAAGAACGTAACAAACTCTTTGAACCATTTCACTAAGAGGGAGTATACAGAATACAAATCTTATCTAAACGGTCAACTATAAGTACAGTATTACATTATCTTATATAGAGGTTCGTACTGTCGTTAATGAGGATTCTATCCGTCGAGATAAAAAGTTTTATAATGATTCTTTAAAGTTTTATACAACTGAGAAGATAGTAAAAGATTAATACCCCCGTCCTCCTCTTCCCGTACTGTCTCATATTCTACCGACCCACCGTAGTGGCTGAGCTACCTGTACTCAAACTCACTTGAGGCCCTCAACCACTACCTGTCCCTCCGGACCACACGATACTAAGTGTCCCAACCCAACGTTTCTCAGCCTGTACTGACTCGCTGACTTAACTTAACTTAATAAAGAAGATCAAACCCAATCTAATATCTTTATCTTCGAATCGTCTTGTCCAATCTTTTCCCTTTAAAAATGGGTCCTATTATTTATACAAAAACATATCCATGAGATCATATTATATATTTAGAGAAATATTTAACAGACAACATATAACTAGATTGGAGAAGATGGTACAGAATACTTTATAAAACCTGAATAATTTATATCCTCAGTTGACGGAAATTTAAGAATACAACAAATAGAAGGTGACGGTGTTTAAGAGAAACTCCTATTTAACATATAATTTGGTACTTATTATAACCCGATTTTATATTATTATGGAACTGACGCACCTAGGGTATTTAAAACCTTTTGAGACTTTCTCTATTCTTATGGTCTGGTGGACTGGACGGAAAACTCTTTGGATATACGTCCAGTCTTTCGTTGTCAATCTTGACCTGTACCTTGTTGTCCGACCACGGTTTGTCCTTTTCCTCATGCAGTTCCGACATGTAACAGTGGGACGAATAAATTGAATATACGTCTCATGTAGTACTCTTTGCGACCTGACGTTCTTTGTGTTCGACCTTAGTTCTAACCACCCTCTTTATAGTTATTGGAGTCTATACGTCTACTATGGTGGGAATACCGTCTTTCACTTCTCCTTGATTTTTCGGAGAACTACTTTCACTTTCTCCTCTCACTTTTTCAACCGAATTTCGAGTTGTAAGTCTTTTACTTCTAGTACCGTAGACCAGGGTAGTGAAGTACCTTTATCTACCCCTTTGTCACCTTTGTTACAGTCTGAAATAAAAACCCCCCAGGTTTTAGTGACCTCTACCACTAACGTTGGTACTTTAATTTTCTACGAATGAGGAACCTTCCTTTCAATACTGGTTGGATCTGTCGTATAATTTTTCGTCTCTATAATGAAACGGTTCTTTCCAGACAGATCAGTTCCGATACCAAAAAGGTCATCAGTACATACCTATATTCTCAACCTGACACTTCTTTCGACTCACGACTTCTTAACTACGAAAACTTGACACCACAGTCTCTTCTGACAAATCTCAGGGAACCTGACGTTCCTCTAGGTTGGTCAGGTAAGATTTCATCTAATCAGGACCCACAAGAAACCTTCCTGACTACGACTTCGACTTTGAGGTCATGAAATCGGTGGAGTACGCTTCTCAACTGAGTAACCTTTTCTGAAACTACGACCCTCTCTAACCCCTGTACCCCTCTTCCCCTGCTGTCTCTTACTCTACCGGCCTACCGTAGTGACTGAGTTACTTGTACTCACTCAGTTGGGGTCCTCAACCACTGCCTGTCCCTCCGGACCGCACGACGCTAAGTACCCCATCGTTTCTCAACCTGTGGTGACTCGTTCACTTGACTTGACTTAGGAAAGTAATAAATTTCTTACTGATGAGACTTTTCCTAACAATCTCCTTACTTTCGTATCTTATTTTTTGGGCTATCGGTTAATCAAAACCAACTGAAATGATATAACGTACGTAATCATAAACTTATTAGATTAACATGTAACTCACATAAAATGTCACTAAAATGGTGTACTAAAAAAAAAAAAAAACCCGGTCCGATAAAGAGAGTCACATGAGTACAATTCGGTCGTTAACTTCTAACTGAGCTTGTTACCAACTTCTATTCCTTGTCCGTGTTTCTTGGTCCATATGTTTGCGTATCCATCTGTTCAATTTTATCGGTTTCTTTTATAAAATTAAAATATCTTCTCGAATTTTATTACTCATTGGGATCTAAGGTCTTTATTTCTTCCATTAGTTAGGGTCTAGGGACAAAAGGTTTCTAAGCTATATGATGGTCAGTACTTCTTACTTTAAGGAATGATGACCCAGATAATTACATACGGTTTCATTTCTCTCTCTTTACCATATGAGTCTGTACTAAACCTCAAGAAAACTTTTCTTTTGTTCTTTAGTTAATTAAAGTGTCATGTTTCATCTACGTCAAATATATTTCATCAGACCCCTCAGTCTATTAGGTATATGTAATTAATTGAAAGTACCTTATTTATCTGATCGAGAGGGTATGATAATTTTCAAAGTAAACGACACCAAAAAATTGGACAAAAATACAATTACTACAAATGATTGCGGTCTTATATAAACTTCTGGATTACGATCAGTTATTTCAGATTGGAACTACTATTTGGTGAATAAAAGTAATTTCAATACTTTAAACCGATAGACGGGTCGGGGACCAACAATCCATCTTACAAATATACATGTAGGAAGTGACTACTCTTACAACAACGGACAGTTACTCTTCATTCAAGAAATGTTTGTAATGTAAAAATATGTATTTTCTAATAAGTGAAGAGGTCGTTAACTTTTCTATAAGAATCTAATAAAATTTGTATAGACGTCGATGTCTTTACCCAATACCCTATTTTCAATAGTTTATACGAGAGGAAGAGTTTAAAACAAAAGACACCTAAGTCAATAAAAGTACATCTAGACCTCCTGACCAACTCTTCCGATTCCCTTGTGGATATCCTTCCGTACCCCTTTAAAGACACTGTTTGAAGAGTATTCTTTTCTTTTTCAAGTTCATTTGTTTTATATGAATGTTTGTGAATCACTATCTGACTTCGATAGTACCTACAGTCGTGATACAACTTAATTAATTACATTTCTTGTGTCTACTCAAAAATTTTTCAGTAAAATCTCTACGGACTACATCACTTGGGTGTATTGAGACTTAGCTCGTATTTACAGCCATTTTCATTAACTAGGAACTTTTTACAACGTCTACTCGGATAAACGTTTCGGATAAACGTCTTTATCTGTGTCTGTATGTCTTGTTTGCGTACCTGTAGTTACGTCCTTTCTCCTCAACCCTATTTGACCCTCTAACCCTAACTGTACATATGTGTCTTCGTCATCGTCACAATCAGTGAATCGGCACAGGCTGAGACTCTGGGATACTTGACATCGGGTGGTCTGAGGAGAGAGGTACCCTAAGAGGTCCGTTCTTATGACCTTACCCAACGGTACGGGAAGAGGTCTCCTAGAAGGACTTGGTCCCTATCTTGAGTCCAGAGGACGTAACATCTGTCTAAGAAATGGTAGACTCGATCTCCCTTCTAGATATATATGTGAGTCAAGTCAAGTGAAGTCAGCGAGTCAACACAGGCTGAGAAACGTTACGGTACCTGACATCGGATGGTCCGAAGAGACGGGTACCCTAAAAGGTCCGTTATCATGACCTCACCTAACAGTAAAGGAAGAGGTCCCCTAGTCGTCACTAAAACCTCTGGGTTTTTTATTTCAGACTGTGACAAAGGTGACAAAGGGGTAGATAAAGGGTACTTTACTACCCTGGTCTCCGGTACTAGAAGCAAAAGACTTACAACTCGAAATTCGGTTGAAAAAGTGAGAGGAGAAAGTGAAAGTAGTTCTCCGAAAAATCAAGAAGAAGCGAAAGACGGTATTCCCACCACAGTAGACGTATAGACTCCAATAACTATAAAGAGGGAGGTTAGAACTAAGGTCGAACACGAAGAAGGTCGGGTCGTAAAGAGTACTACATGAGACGTATCTTCAATTTATTCGTCCCACTGTTATATGTCGGAACTGTATGAGGAAAAGGAAGAACCTTGGTCAGACAACAAGGTACAGGTCAAGATTGACAACATAGGACTGGACGTATATCCAAAGAGTTCTCCGTCCAGTCCACCAGACCATAAGGGTAGAGAAAGTCTTAAAAGGTGTCAACTAACACTAGGTGTGTCAGTTCCGAAACCGTATCAGTTATTTCGTCTTTATCTACAAAAAGACCTTGAGAGAACGAAAGAGGTACTAGGTCACCTACAACCGTTAAACTAGAGACCAAGGAGACGGAAAAGATTTTGGTCGTACTTGTAGACCTTCAAGTGCCAAGTGCATGACGACTTCGGACCGAACCTCTTAAAACTCGTAATGAAATGATCGCACACTTTACTCACGTCGACACGTCGTCAAACTCGTAAGAAACCGTAACGGAAAGAAACCCTAACCTTACTTTTGACTGGAAAAGGTCCGGACACCGGTGACGACTCAAAAGGTGTAAACGACCGTATAACTCACGTCGTGAACGTGTCGTAGTAGAAAGTCCTAAACTTTGTCGAGTTGACCTTAAGGTAGTGGAGGTGATCGAAACAAGTATGAAATATACTTTAGTTATTGATGACTCTTGGATTATAAACTGTGTTCCTTGAGATGAGTTACGTGACACCACTGGATTTACCCTTCCTTACGTCTTTCCCCCTATATACATAACAAGTCAGTGAGATAGTACAGGTCGTCCTGACGGCGTACGGTCCGAAGGACAAGAAGTGGTAGAGGGCCTAAAACGAGTTTGAGTATAGGTAACTCAGCTATTACGGTAGGTTGGTAGAGTAGGAGACAGTGGAGGAACAGGAGGACAGGAGTTAAATAGGGTCGTAGTCCCAGAAGAGGTCACTCAACTGAGAAGGGTAGTCCACCGGTTTCATAACCTCGAAGTCGAAGTCGTAGTCAGGAAGGTTACTTACAAGTCTCAACTAAAGGAAATCCTACCTGACCAAACTAGAGGAACGGGAGATTCCCTGAGGATTTCTCAAAATAGGTCCTAGTGTAAAGTTTTCGTAGTTAAGAAAACGTGAGTCGGAAGAAATACCAGGTTAGGAATATAGACATGTACTGATGACCTTTTTGGTATCGAAACTATGATACCTGGAAACAACCGTTTTACTACAGACGAAAAATTACATGACAAATCCAAACGGTATCGAAAAGAACGTTTAAGAGTTGGTAACTTAATGGTCCCTTCAGGTCTATGTACATATGTAAATCGAGTAAGTGAAACGACATGCCGTCTTTGGTCTTGTTATAAAATTTCGTTGATATGAGGTTACCTACACTCAGACTCACTTGAGGCCCTCTACCACTACCTGTCCCTCCGGACCGCACGACGTTAAGTACCCCAGCGTTTCTCAACCTGTACTGACTCGTTGACTTGACTTGACTTGACTATAAGGTTATTTTTAAAAATCTTTTATTAGATGTTTACTAGAAAACAAAACAAACAAATTAGTACCCGACTAAAAGAGTAACGAGATTTTATTGACGATATATCTCTTAAATTTATCTTTAAACTTTCTTAGATAAACCTTCAGAGTTTGACTTGTATTTTGTTTCAGATCGAAGAACTGTGAGATTTAACAACTATGGGAATATGTTGGGTTGATTCGTTCTTTGTGGTAGTTGCTTTGACGAGTTTATAACTTTTCTCGACAACTCAACCGAGAAAATAGAATGGGTTCGATAATTTAGGTATTCGTTTAGAATAATAAAAACGAAAGTCACACAGAGATTCAAGTTAGGTGAAGACGAGTAAAGGTAACGATTTTGGATACAAGATCATCGGTAATTTTAAAAAAAAGGGTTCCTGATATACGTTATCGAAGGATTACTAGAGATCGAAGACAGAAAGGGGTACTTAAGAGATGACTTGTCGGTCACATCAGAAAACTTTGTTATTTAGGGAAATACGATGAGGGAACGAGTTTAAGAGTACAATTTACATTAGGTTCGAGGTATTGTACCGGTTTTGTTTTCTGGAAAGTATAAAACTATAAGGAGACTTGTAACGTATTTAAATTCAAATATAAATACATATACATATCACACATTTGAGGTAATAGACTCAGTAATCTTCAAACTGAACCCACCTTCATCTATACGTAGTAAGGAAATGTGTAAGTAAGTGCAGGAAACTGTTATGGTTGTTTCGTCTCTGTAATAAGACGGTTGTTTCCAGGAAGATCAGTTTCGATACCAAAAAGGTCATCAATACATACCTACACTCTCAACCTGGTATTTCTTTAGACTCGTAGATTCTTAACTACGAAAACTTGACACCACAACCTCTTCTGAGACTCTCAAGGAACCTGAGGTTCTAGTTTGGACAGGTAGGATTTCCTCTAGTCAGGAACCACCAGTAACTTTTCTGACTACGACTCCGACTTTGCGGTTATGAAACCGGTGGACTACTACGACCCTTTCCAACTTCCGTCCTCCTCTTCCCCTACTATCTACTATACTGACCCACCGCAGTGGGTGAGCTGCCTATACTCAAACTCGTTCGAGGTCCTCAACCACTACCTGTCCCTTCGAACCTCACGACGTCAAGTACCCCAGTGTTTCTCAACCTGTGTTGACTCGCTGACTTGACTTGACTTGAGTGAAGGATCATTACAAATTACTGAGGAAAACCTACTCTTAAAACTCTGTTAAATATAATTAATATACATTTGTATTAGTACGAACAAGTTTATATTCCATTATAAATAGACGACGACCACGACGATTCAGCGAAGACAGTACAGATTGAGACACGTTGGCGCATCTACCGTCGAGTGGTCCGAGGGGACAGGGACCCTAAGAGGTCCGTTCTTGTGACCTCACCCAACGGTAAAGGAAGAGGTTACGTACTTTCACTTTTTACTTTCACTTCAGCGAGTCAGCACAGGTTGAGGATCGCTGGGGTACCTGACACCGGATGGTTCGACGAGGCAGGTACCCTAAAAGGTCCGTTCTCATGATCTCAACCCACGGTAATGGAAGAGACCTATAAATAGACGTATACGGGTACTATTGGGGATGAAAACATTATGAGAATAAAATTCCAAATAAAACAGTCTATACTCTTAACGATGAGGACGAAGAAAACTAAAAGTAGAAAAAGGTAGGAGAGTGAAAGGTAGACATCCATAGAGAGCCAGTTTTCAACCAGAGTCCATCTGTTGTAAATATATCCAGAACCAAAACATAGGTAAGTCGGTCAGACACAGAAAAGTAACCTTGTAAAATAGGTAAAGACAAATTTCACTAATGACTACACATGCAAAGATAACTGTAAAAGAATTAACAAACCCGAATGAAAGCGAAAAGTAATAAAAAGTAAAATAAGATAACATAAAAGGAAACTTTAGAGACTTTCGAAAGAAAAAGAAACCAAAAGTACTTACTTTATACGGATGTACACCAAAAGATAGTCAGAATGAACCTGAATTAACTTGAAAAAGTTATGTATGAATAACTAAAACTAGTTTAAATCTCGTATAGATGGGAAATAAATAAGTATATATATACACTTCACTTCACTTCAACGAGTCAGCACAGACTGAGAAACGCTGGGGTACTTGATCCGAGGAGTCAGGTACCCTAAAAGGTCCGTTCTCATGACCTTACCCCACGGTAAGGGAAGAGGTGTATGTATTCGTATATATACCACGTAGTGAATTTGTTGGATATAACCACCTGTAAAAGTATAATGGCGTACCTCAGTATTACCACACTAAAGTCCGCTAGATTAAAGTCGTGGGAATGAGGATTAATCGTAGATATAATAAAACACCATTCATACCTCACGGAACATTTTACTAAGAATGTATAAAAATTTTAAATAGGATAATAAGAGATTCGAGAGACTCCCACCTACTAAAGAAGAAGAAATAAAATTAGTTTAAATAAAAATTGATAGTAATACGATGTTTTTGAACTTACTCATAAGTATAGTCCACCCAAAACTCTAATTTTCAAACTCTAATTTTTAAGACTACCTTTTAAGAGATAAAATCTTATTTTACGTCGTCGATTTTTCCATTTTTAACATAGTCAAGTCAAGTCAAGTCAAGTCAGCACAGGCTGAGAAACGCTGGGGTACTTAGCGTCGTGTGGTCCGGAGGGACAGGTAGTGGTTGAGGACCTCAAGTGAGTCTGAGTGCAGGTAGCTCAGCCCCTACGGTAGTTGGGTAGAGTAGGAGACAGCAGGGGAAGAGGAGGACGGGGGTTGGGGAGGGTCGTAGTCTCAAAAAAGGTTACTCAGTTGAGAAGCGTACTCCATCGGTTTCTTGACCTTAAAGTGGAAATCGTAGTAAGGGATTTTTCTTTAGGGCCCCGTCTAGAGGAAGTCTTACCTGACTAACCTAGAAGAACGTCAGGTTCCCTGAGAGTTCCCAGAAGAGGTTGTGGTGTCAAGTTTTGGTAGTTAAGAAACCGTGACTCGAAAGAAGTGTCAGGTTGAGAGTGTAGGTATGTACTGGTGACCTTTTTGGTATCGGAACTGATCTACCTGGAATCAGTCGTTTCATTACAGAGACGAAAACTTATACGATAGATCCAACCAGTATCGAAAGGAAGGTTCCTCATTCGCAGAAAATTAAAGTACCGACGTCAGTGGTAGACGTCACTAAAACCTCGGGGGTTTTTATTTCAGACTGTGACAAAGGTGACAAAGGGGTAGATAAAGGGTACTTCACTACCCTGGTCTACGGTTCTAGAAGTAAAAGACTTACAACTCGAAATTCGGTTGAAAAAGTGAGAGGTGAAAGTGAAAGTAGTTCTCCGAAAAATCAAGGAGAAGTGAGAGACGGTAGATTATTTAGATCTTTAATATGTAGTCTAAATAAAGGAAAACGTCAATATGTATTTAATTTTCCCATTGATAAATGTAAAAGATTTGATCTATATTATCTCTTGGTTCGTTCTTCTATGGTATTTATTATCCCATAAAAGAGTCTACTTAGTGTAAACGGTGTCACTAGATACCGAATGTTAGAGTACAGTCTATCCGAACGGTGTCCTAATTTTTTGAATGACTTTTATGTCAGTAAGTACCAGCTCGGAGTCTTAGGTGGTGGACATTGAACAAGATTCAAGATGTTGAGTTGACCTCTTCCTTTACTGTTGGGTGAGGTCATAAGAACGGACCTCTTCAGGTACCCACGACCTCAGTGTCTCTCGGACCTCCCGATGTCAAGTACCCCGTTTCTCTGTCTGTGCTGACTCACTGATTGTGTGTGTGTGTTGAGTTGTAGTGCTACACAATTTCACTGACAGTCATAGAACGTTCAAACTCATTCACACGACACAACACGAATCAGAGAGTCAGTACAGACTGAGAAACGTTTTGGTATCTGACGTCGGGCGGTCCGAGGAGACAGGTGCCCCTAAGAGGTCCGTTCTTATGACCTCACCCAACGGTACGGGAGGAGGTTCCCGAGAAGGGTTAGATACTTAGATTGGTCCCAGAGGACGTAACGTCCGTCTAAGAAATGGTCGACTCGGTGGTCCCTTCGGGGTTCATTCACACGATAATAAGTTGGACACTTAATGATGGATGTAAAGAAAGAAGTAACAAAACTAAGAACTCAAAAGACTCACTATGGTTGTATAAAAGAAATTGTATCTTACGACGACGATTCAGTGAAGTCAGAACAGTTTGAGACACTAGGATATCTGGTATCGGGAGGTCCGAGGAGACAGGTACCATAAGGGGTACGTTCTTATGACCTTACCCAACGGTAAAGGAGGAGGTCCCCAATTGTATCTTACTAATGTACGTTATACTTTTATTACGGAGAATTGTGGTTCTGATATAATAAAACACATAAAGAATTGTCACATTCTTTAGATCAATAAATGTAGTATTCAAATCTAAATATATAATTTAATATCATAGTCTAAGTTTAGAATGTTTATACTCCTAAAAAAGAAAGTTTTTAACATAGAGGGACCCCCTTAATACTTATTATTGTTACATTACATCAGACGAGTAGACTATGTAAAAATTTTATTATCCTTTTAATTAACATAACTAACTTTTACCCTTATCTCTTCCTTCTCGAACCCATATGTACAACAAACAACATATTTTCGACGAGTTCACAAATTTTATGTTTACGAAGTTCTTTTGTAAAAAAAAAAGTAGAAATGACGTCTTTTTCCTGTAGCAAAGAAATACCATGTAACTCTTAAAAAAAGGTCCGTAAAACTCTAAGAGACGTGAGACTATATAAAAATTTAAAACTAAATTGTATAATCATATTTAATTAGACGTACCCTTTACGATTTTTTACGACCATATAAAAGAAATACCATGAACGACGACGACGACGACGACGACGATGACGACGATTCAGCGAAGTCAGTACAGGCTGAGACACGTTGGGCTCTGTCGTCGTGTGGTCCGAGGGGGCAGGGACCCTAAGAGGTCCGTTCTTGTAACCTCACCCAACGGACCTCACCCCACGGTAGCGGAAGAGGAATACCATGAATCAGGAGAGTTTAATAGAAATAAAAAATAAAATAAGTAGAATGACGGTTGATCTTATATTTGTGTTAGTGTCTGCGTCATAACGAACAATTTTTAGAAACTTGAATTCCATCAAAAACGTCTTTTTCGGAAATTTACTATACAACTTACTT
Organism: Capra ibex; assembly: GCA_006410555.1. Taxonomy (NCBI): domain Eukaryota; kingdom Metazoa; phylum Chordata; class Mammalia; order Artiodactyla; family Bovidae; genus Capra; species Capra ibex. The sequence continues at coordinate 4,781,676 of SJYO01049755.1, forward strand.
ATTTGTTTTACTGATCGTGAGTATATAAATAATTTATTCATTGAACGTAGAGGTAATACAATAATGAATACCATATAAACAAGGAATTTTTTTTCTATTGAGAAATTCGGTCAGTCTTACGACACTAATCAAAGATTCTACCGTAGTATAACCAGTATGACTAAAATAAACAAAACCAGGAAAAAAAAAAATGAAAGACAAAAACAAACAAAAAAGGAACCCCCACCATCAATTTCTCTGTATTCTCTTTCTCTCTCTCATTTTTGTGTTACAAAAAAAAAAACATCTTTTATTTCGAAACATCTGTTGTTCTTCTAGTTTGGTGAGTTAGGATTTCCTTTAGTTGGGACTTATAAGTGACCTTCCTGACTACGACTTTGATTTCGAGGTTGTCGAACCCGTGGACTACGTTTCTCGACTGAGTAACCTTTTCTGGGACTACGACCCTTTATAACTTCCGTCCTCCTTTTCCCCTACTGTTTCCTACTCTACAAACCTACCGTAGTGGTTGAGTTATCTGTCCTCAAACTCGTTTAAGACCCTCTACCACTTCCTGCCTTCGGACCATAGTTACCCTAACGTTTCTCAACCTGTACTTACTTGTAGTTGTTTTCGAAACAAATGAAAAGAGTAGTTCGAGTTAAGAATAAGAATGACACATGTAACGAGTAGTACAATTGACGGATAAAAGACTCACATATAATTAGGTGTTCAGTGATTCTTTAGTAAATCATTTAACCTTAATGTCACATGAATAGTCTAACTTACCATAGTATCGAAGAATTTTCACGTTTAACGGTTTTAATTGTGATATATACACATAGACACACAAACTCATATTGTATGTAATTATGAATATTTAATTTAAACGTCTAAACTTTAAGTATACATTAATTTTTAAAATTCACGATTCTACAAGGATTGTCACAAGTAACTCTTAGATCTTGGACCCTCGTTGTACTTTTTTTTTACTTGAACTTTTATAATACCATATAACTTTATAAAACACTCTCTTTTACGTTGATAAAAAAAAGAGAACAATACAAGGAAAAAGTCTCTCAAGTACCTTTTTCATTTAGATTACGTACTTTCTGTATGGGAATTTAAACTTTGTAAAAGGTTAAAATAAATTATAAGTTTCTGTATAAATTTCCCTCACTCAATTTGGTGGTTAAGTAGTTTTAGTCTATTAAACCCAAACTTGGAAGTGAAATGGTAGAGTGTCGAAAAACCGAGACCCTTTCGAAGTGTCTGAGAGTGAAAGTTAAATGAGTCACGTTTTTTGTCTTTAATATTAATGATGCAATTCTTGAAAAATTATACTAATTTACTAGTATGCGTATATTACATTTCGTTGATTATATCTGTGGATTATTTATAATAGATTGTATATAATTATACCATCATTATTATCTGATTACTAATGCGGTCCCTGGTTTACGGTTTAATTTTATATTTTTAGTATTCTATGGTAGTTTTGTACTTATTTTTCGAAAATTGTAAATCGTGGGTAAATAGTCTTTTCTAGAAGTTTTTTACCCGTAACTTCCTTGGATGTAGTTGTATTATTTCCGGTATATACTATTTGGGTGTCTTTGTAATAAGAGTTACCACTTTTTGACTCTCGTAAAGGAGATTTTAGTTCCTGTTCCTCTCACGCGGGTGAGGGTGGTGATAATAAGTTTTGTATCAAAACGTTTAGGATCGGTGTCGTGAATCTCTTTTTCTTTATTTCTCTTAGTTCTAATCTTTTCTACTGCCCTATAATGTGTATCTTTTGAGATTTTCGTGATAGTCTTTTAATGATCTCCATTAAGTGAAAATCATTTCAGTATTCTATGTTTTAGTTAAGTGTCTTTAGGGAACGTAAAGATATGTGATTGTCACTTTTTAGTCCTTCTCGAACATTGAGTGGGTCGGACCGTAAAGTGTACTACACGAGACGTATATTCAATTTATTTGTCTCACTGTTATTTGTCGTAACAGAATGAGGAAAGAGTTAGGACTTGATCAGTCAACAAGGTATGTCACAATATTGACAACGAAGAACTGGGTGTATGTCCAAAGAGTCCTCTGTCCATTCCACTAGATCATAAGGGTTGAGAAATTTCTCAAAATGTTAAATAACTCTGGGTGTGTCAGTTTCCGAAATCGTATCAGTCACTTTCTCTCCATCTGCAAAAAGACCTTAAGAGACGAAAGAGATACTAGGTCACTTTAAACTGTTAAACTAGGGACCAAGGAGACGGAAAGGATTTAGGTCCAACTTGTAGACCTTCAAGAAACAAGTGTTACCTTATAATGAGTTGATATTTTTCCTTACGTAAACTCAGTCAAGATTACGCCGACTATTTGGATCCCAGACGATATGTCTCACTTCATTCAGTCTTTCTCTTTTCTTTTATAACAGATAATTGTGTACATGTCCTTAGATCTTTTTACCATAACTTGGACAAACGTCTCGGTGTCACCTCTACGTCTGAACATTGTCCACCTCTTGTCTGAACAGCCGTGTTATCACCTTTCTCTCCCCCATCCTTAACTCTTTCGTCGTACCTTAGTATATGTAGTGGTATACATTTTATCTATAAGTCACCGTTGAACGACACCTCCTCTCCTTATCCCACTTTTCACCTTCCCTCAAAGTTCTCCCTCCCCCTGTATAGTATATATAGGTACGGACTAAGTACAACTGTATACCGTCTTTCGTTGTGTCACGGTGTTTCGTTAATAGGAGGACATTTTTTATTTAATTAAATTTTTTATTAATACATACGACACTAAAACAGGATATAACAGAGATAATACCACTCAACCCAAGATAGATCCGGGAGAAAGACCTCAAAAATTAATATTTATTTACATTTTAAAACAGGTTTCAACAAAGACAACTCTACTGATGTACCAAAAGTAAGAATTTAAACAATTCTACTACATAGTCTAATTAACTAAACGTATACACTTCTTAGAAACGTAGGGACCTTATTTAGGGTGAGTTACTAAAAACACACAACAATCGAAAACAAACACTAATAAAACAACTGCTAAAAACGTAGATACAAGTAGTCAAAATAAATGGTAATAAAAGAAAAAGAAAAAACATCTTATAAACAGACTAAAATCGTATTCCCACTACCAACAGAGTATCTTACTCGAACCTTCACAAGGGAGGAGACACTATAAAACTTTCTCTATCTCTTCATATCCACAACCGAGAAGATATTTACAAACTGTCTTAAGTGTGTACTTCGGTAAACTAGAAACTGGAAAAAAACAACCCTCTAAAAATTAGTATCAAAGTTGAAAGAATGGAGACAAACCAGACAAGAATAAAAGACACAGAAGGAACAAGTCCGAATGTTCCAACATGGAGAGATTCTCAAACAGGTAAAGAAGGTTCAACAGGTGTAATATCCGTGAATGAAAAAACACCATAATAGAATACTAAAAGAAATAAAGACACCATCGTCGATACTGAGGAGAAAGTGAATATTAAAATAAATATACTCAGGGGAAAAAGGGGAACTACTCAGAACGATTTCCAAATACTTAAAACAAATAGAAGAGGTTCTTAGTCGAAAATCACAGTAATTAGAAACGAGAACAAAACAAATATAAAGTAAGTCGAGACGAAACTAAAATCTTTAAGAAAGGTAGGTGATAGAACTCCAAAACTACAAGAAAAAAGATCACATTGTAATCCAACAAATAAACTCTACAAATAACAAAGAACTCTACTTTAACATAACCATATTCGAAGGAAGAATCTTACCGAAGACGACATAAGGTATCCGAAACCTATAGTACAAAACGAGAGTAGACAAAGATCCATAAAAATATTAAAGGAGAACCTAAAGAAGTCCAATAAATCATATTATAACAAATAGGAGGTTCACAAGTACAAAAAAATTAAAAAAAAAGGATACACTCACACAATCAGTGAGTCAGTACATGCTAAGAAACACTGAGGCACCGGACATCGAGAGTTCTGAGGAGACAGATACCTTAACAGACCCGTTCTTATGACCTTCACTTTCACCGAGTCAACACAGGGTGAGAAACACTGGGGTACCAGATATGTCAGGTACCTTAAGAGGTCCGGTCTTATGACCTCACCCATCGGAAAGGGAAGAGGTCCCGTAGAAAGGTTGGGTCCCTAGCTTGGGTCCAGAGGGCGTAATGTCCGTCTAAGAAATGGTCGACTCGATGTTCCCTTCGGGCTCTTATGACCTCACCCATCGGATAGGGAAGTTTGACCCTATACGACTTAACGTCCACCTAAGAAATGGTTGACTCGATAAGTCCTTCGGACATTAAATATAGTCTAGAGTATCACGACACCAGTCCTTTTTACAGACTATATTAAAACTAACAGAATTTAAATCGTTCTGAACTAAACACTGGACTCTACACTAGAGAGGACCTCTTACAAGGTCGCGTGAACTCTTCTTTCACATGAAAGGACGAAAACATAAATTACGGGAAATTAATAGTTAATTCAGATAGACTTGATTAGACGGTGAATTCCGAACACAAAGGAATAATTAAAAGACAGACCTACTACATGGGTAATCGTATTCACATCAAAAGTTCCGGAGTGAGAATAACACAATGAGAGTTAAGGAGGAAAATACCGACAATCATACACTGAGTACATAACTAAACGAGGATAGAACCCACTTATATATATTAAATGTCACCATTACAGAAGAACTTGACAAGGAAACTAGTAAAACATCCAGGGAAGAAACACAGAACATTATTAAAAGTAAAATTTCAGATAAAACAGACTACACTCATGACGATGAGGTCGAGAAAAAGACTAAAAATGAACGTATAGGAAAGAAAAGGTAGGGGAGTGAAAGTCAGAAAATAAAGGGTTCCCCTTTTTCACCCACAGACTTCACCCACAGAAGACCTGTCGTATATATACCCACAAACAAATATAAGTAAGTTGATCAGACACAGAAAACAAACCTCTTGAATTAGGTAAATTTAAATTCTATTAATAACTATGTATGTAAGGATAATGGTAAAAGAATTAACAAAACCTAAACAAAGACATCCCAAAAAAAGGAGAATACAAGTAGTGGATCTCTAAGAAAATCGTTAACAACGGTTCGACCAAACCACCAGAACTTAAGAGAATCGAAAACTAACAGATATTTCGAAAAATAAGGAGGTAGTTTAGATTTACTATAGGAATGACCCATCTCATAAGAAACAACATCGAAAAAGGTGAAATAAGGAAATTTATATAGAACGGGGAGGGAAGACCGGACTTCTGAAACACAACTTTTTTCAGTGGAGTATTGGAATACCTAAAAGGAAACATACAATAAACATCGAAAAGAGAAGTACGAAAATTGTAAAAAAGAAACATAAAGTACAAACAATCCAACTAATTATACACAGAGTCGATCAAAGAGGAATCCAATTAAGACGTAACATGAGAGACAATAAGGACCTGAACCCACCGATAAAAGAAAGAGTGCTATACCTTCAAAAGGTGATATTAGAGAAGTTTATAAAAAAGTCTGTGAAAAAGAAAGAGAAGGAGAAAACCCCGGGGATATTAAGTGTACAACCATGTAAATTGTAACAGACACTCTAAAGACTCTGACACAATTACATAAAAATAAGAAAAAAAAAGACTAGGTACCGTCAACTAAAGTCGGTAAAACAGAAGGTCAAGAGAAAGTCAAGAAGACAGAGTCAATAAGACTACAATTAATAAAGATCACACAAAAAGTAAAGGCCAAAACATAACAAGTAGTGAAACGAAGAAGAAGTCAAAAAGGGTCAAGGAATGATTAAAAAAAAAAGACGTAAAAGAGTTAGACACGTAGGTAAGAAAAAGACTCTAGAACCGAGTAGGAACGGTAGTAATGAGACTTAAGAATGAGTACATATAACGGATGAAGGAAAATTAAATCCAACAGAATAGCCAAAAATGGAACAAGAAAACAGACGTTGTATAAAGAGACGGTAGAGTAAAATAAATTCAACGACACAAAAAGCAGAGGAACGGTGTCCGACGTCTCAACACCAGAAAAACTAAGAACAGACGACAGACCACCTACTCAAACCAGGTCCCTGAACATCTCCGAAAGTCACCCCCTTCCTAACCAAGGACGTCAGACTACGTACCTTGAACCATAACACAGACTACCCGTCCCGACACAGTCCGTAATGTAAACCCCCGTAGACACTGGAATCATACTGAAATTCGTCAGACAGACGACTACCCGTTCAACGTAAAGACAGAACGGTCAATAAACCGGACTTCGTAAGGTAACAACCTTGAACGTCTGACAACACAGTTCAGTCTAAGAACACGGTTCTACCCCTGGAGGTCTTTTCGAGAACGTTTAATTATAAGGGACCCGGTCCCGAAGAAACCGGTAGGACCACCTGTCCTAAGTTGTGAGGGTGTTGCACCCGTGTTAGACCCTATGGTTATGGGGTGTTTGGTACTACACATTAGTTTTTTCTTCTTCCCTTCTTATCTTTTGTTTACTCTTCGTTCTGATCGTTATTTTTATTTTTTCCTTTTGTACTTTTGTTCTTTTCTTTTATCTTTTCTTTTAGTTATTTTTTATCTTTATTTTTTGTTCTTTTTGATTTGTCTTTTTAAGTTCTTTTTTCTTTGATATTTTTATTTTCGTTGTTTTTTGTTTCCTTTTACCATTGTTTTTCTTCTTCTTTTTTTCTTTTTGTAAGTTTCTTTTACTTTTTTTTGGATGTCTCTTTTTTTTTGTGATTTGTTTCGTTTTATTTTTTATTTTGATCGTTTTATTTTTCAATGAATTTTAAATTTTTTACTATTTTGATTATTTTAAGACTTTATTTTGTTGTTGATTTGTTTTGTAGGGAACCTGGAGGTGATAGTCACACGAACGAGGTTCCGTCTCGCTGTCGAGTGGGAGTCGAGAGGTTCTTGAGTCCCATCCAGAGACCTGGGTAGTACCGGTGATATCCCCGTCGAGTCCCGGACTGGAACGGGTTGACGGGACACATGCACGAGGGGTTAAGGTACCGAAGATTTCGATCTGGACAGAGTAAACACCCTCGCGAGTAACAGGTAAGTCTATAGGGTGTCTACTATCCAAATGGTTCTACTACCTCCCCCAAAAAAAAAGAAAAAAAAAGAAAAAAAAATTTTATATTTAAATAAATAAACTTAACCTCCGATTAATGAAATGTTTTAACATAACCAAAACGGTTGTACACATGTGGACACCGTCTAAGTACAACTACCTCCTCTAAATTGAGTACCGAACACGTCGATGGGTCTTTCGAAAGTCAAGAAGGTATAAACGTGTTAGGGACCCCGAGTCAAAACGACCTAGGTTGGTCAGGTAAGACTTTCTCTAGTCGGGACCCTAAAGAAACCTCCCTTACCACGATTTCGACTTTGAGGTCATGAAACCGGTGGAGTACTCTTCTCAACTGAGAAACCTTTTCTGAGACTACGACCCTCCCTAACCCCCGTCCTCCTCTTCCCCTGTTGTCTCCTACTCTACCGACCTACCGTAGTGACTGAGTTACCTGAACAACCACTACCTGTCCCTCCGGGCCGCACGACGCTAAGTGCCCCAGTGTTTCTCAGCCTGTGCTGACTCGCTGACTTGACTTGCCCCCGAGTCAAAACGAAAGTCGAGACGGAGACGGACACCGGACGGTAGACCGTAGACGAGGGACAGATCCACCCTTATCCCCACCGTCCCTTCCGTCCCTGACCGTCCCCGTATGAAGGAATAAGTCCGACCTCTCCCTATTTCGCCGTTACTGACCCCAAGTACGTGGGCAAGACTGCCCTAGGGGTAGAGCACGGACATCACTGTCCCCGACTGTTCTCTGTCACTGTCTGACCCCACGTGTACCAGTACGTTCACACTCTTCCTGTGCCGTCGTTACTGATCCCGTGTGTGTGTTCGAGATCTCAGGGACGTTCACAACCTCCGTCCCTGAAGACATACCCCTTTCTCCGACGTTACCAACAGGGTACGGAGTTCCGTCTCACGGGAAGAAGATCCTCGTAAGAACCGATACCTCTTACGAGTGAGGGTAGGGAGTCAGACAGAGGTACGTCGTCTCAAGGAGTAAGGGTAACGAAGTGCACCAGAGGTTCGACGGTTGTAGTCGGAAGAAGGCGTATGGGGGAGACGTTTGGGGTGTGAGTCGTTGGTCGGGTCGTCACGACCTCCTGTGGACAGAGTCCGACCCCGTACGTTCCGACACCGGTTCTGGTAGGTACCTTCAGAACGAGACAGGACGTACGGTGTCTCATCGGTGATGTTGTAAGGAGACTACCGGGGACTTCGGGGAGGGAGATAAAGTCGACTAGAACGGTGGTCACCCACCCGGAGGGGCCCATACCGTTGGAGAGGAGAGGAAGTTAACGGGGGGGTGAGTCCTCACACTCAGGGTATGATACAGAAGACAAAGAGAAAGTCCGGGAAAGAATCACCTTTAAGACTGGTAGATAGGAACACCTATATGTCTATCCAACATGGCTCTCTATCAGAAAGGAAGTCTTATTTACCTAACTCTATTGGGTTCGTTTTGACTTACGAGAATAGTAACAGAATAATTCGTTTCAGTGATGTGTCTCAGTCTCATGTAATCACGTCAAAAAGGAAAGTGAAATTAATCCGTTTTGACGAAGAGGGAGTGGCGTGGCGAGTGAGATAAAAGGTTTCTCATAAGGAGTTCATGGATCGTGACTTAAGAAAAGGGAAAGGGAAGACCACGTGTAGGATTCTACGGGACTTTCATCTTGTGTAGGTTAGTAATTAATATGTCGTCACAAATGATTCGAGAAGGACTTCGTTTATGGAGTCGTCAAAAAGACACATGTGACTCGAACACGACCGGGTCTAGATCGACAAAAAGTTAATTAATAGACGAATGAACGGGATTCCGGACAAGAATGAAAGTCGAGAACGACTGACACTACAACCTACAAAAAGGGTAAAATAACCTCGACTGAACACTATAGTTAAGACACAGTCGGACGAGAATGTCTTCACGATACTACGACGAAGAAACGGAAACGAAAGTCCAGTGAAAGTACTATCGATGAAATTTTGTATGTGTGTTTAGAACTTTATAATAAAAGATACATGTAGAAAGACGAGAAAAGATCGTGATGATGTCGAAACAAGGGTATAGATAAAGAAAAGTTTCACCTGACTCTTTAGTTTCTTTCGTTTACGTTGGTGACCTAATGGTAGAGTCTAAGTTTCGGAATAGGTAACGAAAAACCATTTTAATGTTTACAAATTATAAGTAAATATAAATATTACACATAAATGTCACACTAATGCTTGTTTTCAGTGTATATTAAAGAATGTTAACACACGGATCAAAAGAGAAACTCCGACAGATAAAATAAGGTAAGGGTTAAATCATGAAAGTTGAAGGGATGATTTCCTTTATCCTTAAGGTTCATCCTTTTCCTCATGTAGTTCCGACATATAAAAGTGGGACGAATAAATTAAATATACGTCTCATGTAGTACTCTTTGTGACCCGACCTCCTTCGTGTTCAACCTTAGTTCTAACGACCCTCTTTATAGTTATTGGAGTCTATACGTCTACTGTGGTAGGTATACCGTCTCTCATTTCTTCTTGATTTCTCGGAGAACTACTTTCACTTTCTCCTCCCACTTTTTCAACCGAAGCTCGAGTTGTAAGTCTTTTGATTTTAGTACCGTAGACCAGGGTAGTGAAGTGCCGTTTATCTACCCCTTTGTCGCCTTTGTCACCGACTGAAATAAAACCCCCCGAGGTTTTAGTGACGTCTACCACTAACGTCGGTACTTTAATTTTCTGTGAATGAGGAACCTTCTTTCTGGATCTGTCGTATAAGTTTTCGTCTCTGTAATGAAACGGTTGTTTCCAGGTAGATCAGTTCAGATACCAAAAAGGTCACCAGTACATACCTACACTCTCAACCTGACACTTCTTTCGACTCGTGTCTTCTTAACTACGAAAACTTGACACCACAACCTCTTATGAGAACTCTTAGGGAACCTGACGTCGTTCTAGGTTGCTTAGGTAGGATTTCCTTTAGTCAGGACCCACAAGTAACCTTTCTGACTACAACTTCGACTTTGAGGTTATGAAACCGATAGACTACGTTTCTCAACTGAGTAAACTTTTCTGAGACTAAGACCCTTTCTAACTCCCGTCTTACTCTTCCTCTACTGTCTCCTGCTCTACCAACCCACCGTAGTGGTTGAGTTACCTGTACCCGAACCCACCTGAGGCCCTCAACCACTACCTGTCCCTCCGGACCACACGACACCAAGTATCCCAACGTTTCTCAGCCTGTTCTGACTCACTGACTTGACTTGACTTGATTTCCTTTTGAACTTTAGTCGAGTCTTACAAAAAAGAATTTCTTATTCCAAATCGTCTCATATTTCTAGAACCAACAATTTAATAAGACGAGTTTCAAAACGATCTGGACCGAAATTAGATTTAAGACAGTGGGTACTCCAAATACTGGAACATCTTTATTTTATAAAAGGAGGATCCCATAGATAAACGTTCTCAATAACCCTTTTTATGTAATCCGTTATGGATCTTTGAGAAACCATATCACGGACGATTCACGACGATTCAGTGAAGTCAGCACAGACTGATACACACTGGGGTGTCTGTCGTCGGGTGGTCCGAGGAGGTAGGTACCCTAAAAGGTCCGCTCTCATGACCTCACCCCACGGTAGTGGAAGAGGTAACTATCTCACGGACCACTTATCATTAACAAGATCTATGACACGATTGTGTCATGTGAGTTTATTCCTTCCGTTCTATTCCTGGATTGTCTTCGTTTCCTCTTTTTGTTCTCTATCTTTCTTATGTGTCTTCTTGATATGTCCTTTTAAGACTTACTCAGTCTATTGGTGTTATCACACTAGTGAGTGGATCTTGGTCTGTATGACCTCAAACTCCAGTTCACCCGGAATCCTTCGTAACGATATGTGTTTCGATCTCCTCCACTGCTTTATGGTCGACTCGATAAAGTTTAGGATTTTCTACTACGATAATTTCACAACGTGAGTGACACGTTCGTTTAAACCTTTTGAGTCGTCACCGGTGTCCTGACCTTTTACAGTAAAAATAAAATTAGGGTTCTTCCTATTACGGTTTCTTACGAGTCTGATGATATGTTTAACAGGACTAAAGTGTACGATCTTTCTAATACGAGTTTTAGGAAGTTGGATTCCAGGTCATCATATACTTGGTTCTCGAAGGTCTACAAGTTCGACCCAAAGTTTCTCAGTCTCCTTGGTCTCTAGTTTGACAGTTGTAATTAACTTTGTGCCTCTTTCGTTCCCATAAGGTCTTTTTGTAGATGAAGACAAAGTAACTGATGTGATTTCGGAAACTGATACACCTAGTGGTGTTTGACACCTTTTAAGAATTTCTCTACCCTTATGGTCTGATGAACGGAGAACACTTTGGACATACACCCAGTTCTTCGTTGTCGATCTTGCCTTTACCTTGTTGACTGACCAAGCTTTAGTCTTTGTCTCATGTCGTTCCGACATATGACAGTGGGACGAATAAATTAAAGATACGTTTCATGAAGTGCACTTTACGACCCGACCTACTTAGTGTTCGACCTTAGTTCTAAAGGTCCTCTTTATAGTTGTCGGAGTCTATACGTCCACACACACACACACACACACACACACACACACACAATCAGTGAGTCAGCACAGGTGGAGAAACGTTGTGATACCTGACATCGGGTGGGTACCTTAAGAGTCTACCATGGTGAGATTACAGTCTTTCACTTTTCCTCGATTTGTCGAAGTACTATTCCCACTTTCTCCTTTCACCTTGACGACCGAATTTTGAGTTGTAAGTTTTTTGATTCTGGTTTTTTTTTTTTTTTTTTTTGATTCTAGTGTCGTAGGTCAGGGTAGTGAAGTACCGTTTATCTTCCCCCTTTTCATCTCCGACACTTTCTAAAATAAAAGAACCCGACGTTTTAGTCACACTACCACTCACGTCGGTACTTTTATTTTCTAAGAACGAGGAACCTTCCCGAAGGGAGTATCGAGTCAACCATTTCTCAGACGGACGTTACGTCCTCTGGGGTCAAGCTAAGCACCCAGTCCTTCTAGGTGACCTTTTCCCTATCCGATGGGTGAGGTCATAAGAACCCGAAGGGAACACCGAGTCGATCATTTCTTAGACGGACGTTACGTCCTCTGGACCCGAGTTGGGAACCCAACCCTTCTAGGGGACCTCCTCCCTTTCAGATGGGTGAGATCATAAGACCGGATCTCTTAAGGTACCTGACATATCAGGTACCCCAGTGTTTCTCAGCCTGTACTAACTCGAGGAACCTTCTTTTCGATACTTTTTGGATCTGTCACTAAATTTTTCATCTCTGTAGTAAAACAGTTGTTTCCAGACCTATCAGTTTAGATACCAAAAAGATCATCAGTACATCCCCAAACTCTTATTCAGGGACTTTTTCAGACTCGTGACTTATTGACTACGAAAGTTTAACAGTACGACCTCTTCTGAGATTTCTCAGAGAACCTGACGTTCCTCTAGTTTAGTCAGTTAGGTGTCCTTTAGTTGGGATGCATAAGTGACCATCCTGACTACGACTTCGACTTTGAGGTTATGAAACCGGTGGATTACGTCTTTCGACTGGAAACCTTTTCTGGGACTACGACACTTTCTAACTTCCGTTTTCCTCCTCCACGTTGTCCCCTACTTTACCAATCTGTCGTAGTCACATCAGGTACCCCAGTGTATCTCAACCTGTGTTGAATCGTGGACTTGTTGTTGTTGTTGTTGTTTTTCAGTAAACCTTTTTAGTACAGTTTTGGACCTGAAAATTTACACCTTTTTCTCATAAACCTAAAATCGTTTATTAACAGTCTTTGGTCTTTCGTGGAAATTAAATGGGTCACCATATAGTTTTACCATTATTGTGTAATCTACATTGTGATCCGATTTCTACCGAACTTGTATTAACAAGATAAAATTTTATACAGACAGAAGTCCAGATGTTATAGATCAATAGAAGGAGTACTAGATTAGTACTAAAATAATTGCAAAACCTTACAGGACCTATCCCAAGGTTGAGTGCATATATGGATAATTTTTTTTTTTTTGAACCGTGAAAAAGATAAAAAGTAGACAGTTCAATATAACGTATCATCACTGGGTGAAGAGAGGGACCGAAGACTAAGATGTGTCAAGGATTAGGAGACACAATCTGAGTTGTTATAATTACCATGACACAAAGACTAACATCAATGTTTGAGAAACCATCATAAATTTAATCTTAACGAGTTATTAATACAAGAATGTGAGTCGACTATAAGTTTCGGTCTTTGGATGGTAGTCTAACGGGGTTTTCGTAAACTTTTAAGTTACTATACACGAATTAAAAATGTATTTTAGTGAAGTGTTACTTTCCCACTTATCTTATCACTTCTTTTCAACGTCAGGAACATATTTGTAAAACTATATTTATAAAAAAAGATGTGTTTGAATTTTGATTTTACAAACGGGATGTATAGTCAAGTCAAATCGGTGAGTCTCCACAGGCTGAGAAACACTGGGGTACCTGACGTCGTGTGGTCCGAAGGGACAGGTAGTGGTTGAGGGTTTAGAACGAGTCTGAGTACCAGTAACTCAACCACTACGTAGGTTGGCAGAATAAGAGACAAGAGGAGGACGGAGGTCAGAAAGGGTCGTAGTCCCAGAAAAGGTCACTCAGTCAACAAACGTGTCCACCGGTTTCATAACATCGAAGTCGTAGGCAGGAAGGTTACTTATAAGTCCTGACTAGAGGAAATCCTAACTGACCAAACTAAAGGAACGTCTTGTTCTCTGAGAGTTCTCAGAAGAGGTTGTGGTGTCAAGTTTTAGTAGTTAAGAAGCCACGAGTCGAAAGAAATATCAGGTTGAGAGTGTAGGTATGTACTGGTGGCCTTTTTGGTATCGGAACTGGTCTGCCTGGAAACAGTTGTTACAGAGACAAAAAATAATACGATAGATACAAACAGTTTTGCAAAGAAGGTTCCTCGTTCACAGACAATTAAAGTACCGACATCAGTGGTAGACGTCACTAAAACCTCGGGGTTTTTTATTTCAGACTGTGACAAAGGTGACAAAGGGGTAGATAAAGGCTACCCTGGTCTACGGTACTAGAAGCAAAAGACTTACAACTCAAAATTCGGTTGAAAAAGTGAGAGGAGAAAGTGAAAGTAGTTCTCCGAGGAGTCAAAGAGAAACGAAAGACGGTATTCCGACCACAGCAGACAAATAGACTCCAATAACCATAAAGAGGGTTGTTAGAACTAAGGTCGAACACGAAGTAGGTCGGACCGTAAAGAGTACTACATCAGACGTATATTCAATTTATTCGTCTCACTGTTATATGTCGGAACTGTATGAGGAAAGGGTTAAACCTTGGTCAGACAAGAAGGTACAGGTGAAGATTAATAACGAAGAACTGGACGTATGTCTAAAGAGTCCTCCGTCCATTCCACCAGACCATCAGGGATATATATCACGTAATATTTTATCTTAATTCGGATCCTTTCAAAATCACAATAAATATTCCTATAGAAGGTTCGTGTAATCAAGAAGAAACTTCAAGTATAAGTTTCAGAAGTCATATCTTTTAATTCGTTGACAGTTTTTTAACTTATTTCTTCTTTTGTCTTTACCGATAAAAAGAGGTAAAATAACATTAATCTGTCTCTATATGTACTTTGTCAAATTTGTTTTCCGACCACAGAATGTAAGCCTGCCATTTGATGACACAAGAAAACGTTTGAAAACGTATGTAACTCGAACTCCAACGTTAATCATAAGATCAATTTGTTATCACCAAATAGAAAGAAAGTATATTTTCCGTAAAGTAACTTTAATGTACCATCACATTACAGCACAGAATTCAACACAGGATGGGAACAGTGGAGTACCTGACATCGGACGGTCCGAGGAGACAGGTACTCTAAAAGGTCCGTTTTTAGGACCTCATCCACCGGTAAAGGAACCCCTAGAAGGGTTAGGTCCCTAGTTTGGGACCAGAGGACGTAACGTTCGTGTAAGAAATAGTTGACTCGATGGCCCCTTCGGCTAGAATTCTATCGTTAACCATAAGATGAATTTGTTATTACCGAATAGAAAGAAAGTAAATTTTCCGTAAAGTAACTTTAATATATAACTGTGAGTTTAGTTATAAAATGTAAGATTGTACTACGGAGTTCCCGACAAATTTATCAAAGTCTTTGTAACGAAGTCAATTAGAAGAACAACTGTAAATACCCTTAGTGAGAACTATGTAAAAGATTCTTTACTCTACTTAGAAAATCACGACTTTTATATCAAAATCATTATAAGTGTAGATGAAATAAATTTCTAGGGACAATGACCCGTACCCATTTGTGTTAAGTGTTCAAAAATAATCGTGGACAGTGAAGAAGGGAGTTGGAATCATATAGTCAGTCGGACAGGTGTTTGTTTGGACAGAAACTTTGACCTGACTTATTTTTAAAATGAAGTAAAGAGAGTCACCTTATCTACTTATTATTTTGGTCACACTTCAGAAGATACTTGACTGGGGTCCAAATAGAGAGTTTTAAAACATCCCCGAAAATGAGTAAACAAAAACTACCACAACCAGTCAGTCAGTCAGGACAGGTTAAGAAACTGGGGTACCTGACGTTGTATGGTCCGAAGGGTCAGGAAATGATAGAGGAACTTAAACAAGTTTAGTACAGATAATTCAGCCACCGTATAACTCAAATCGTGAATTTGTCGTAGTAGAAAATCCGAAACTTTATCAAGTCGACCGTAAGGGAGCGGAGGTTATCAAAACAATTATCATTACGAAGGATTCCGGGTGAACTGAAGTGTAAGGTCCTACAGACCAAAATCCACTCACTAGTGTGGTAGTACAAATAGGTCCAGTAATTCTGGAAAAAACATACCAAGACACATAAGAACGGTGGAGAAGAATTATAGCAGACGAAGACAATCCAGGTATGACAAAGACACGAAATAACACGGGTGGAAACGTACTTTAAAAGGAACCAAAGAGAGAAAGAGAACTTCTCGAGAGATCAGAAAGGGTAAGATAACAAAAGGAGATAAAGAAACGAACAAGTAAATTCTTTCGAAAAAAAAAATTAAAAATAAAAATGAAATAAAATGAAATGTTATGACATAACCAAAACGGTATGTAACTGTACTTAGGTGGTGCCCACATGTACGTAAGGGTTTGTACTTGGGGGGAGGGTGGAAGGAGGGGTGTTGTAGGGAGACCCAGTAGGGGTACGTGGTCAGGGTTCGTACGACATAGGACGTAGCCTGTATCTGACCGCTAAGTTAAGAATGTACTATCATATGTACAAAGTTACGGTAAGAGGGTTTAGTAGGGTGGGAGAGGGAGAGGGAGACTCAGGTTTTCAGGCGATATGTGTAGACACAGAAAAAACGACAGAACGTATGTCCCAGCAGTAGCGGTAGAGAGATTTAAGGTATATATACACAATCATATGACATAACCACAAAAAGAAAGACCGAATGAAGTGAGACATATTAGTCGAGGTCAAAGTAGGTAGAGTAGTCTTGACTAAGTTTACATAAGAAAAATTGCCGACTCATTATGAGGTAACACATATACATGGTGTCGAAAGAATAGGTAAGTAGACGACTACCTGTAGATCCAACAAAGGTACAGGACCGATAATATTTGTCACGACGCTACTTGTAACCCCATGTACACAGAGAAAGTTTAGACCAAAGGAGCCACACATACGGGTCGTGACCCTAACGACCCAGTATTCCGTCAAGATAAACGTTAAAAAATTCCTTAGAGGTGTGACAAGAGGTATCACCGACATGATCAAACGTAAGGGTGGTTGTCACATCCTCCCAAGGGAAAAGAGGTGTGGGAGAGGTCGTAAATAACGAACGTCTAAAAACCTAGCGTCGGTAAGACTGACCACACTTCACCATGGAGTAACACCAAAACTAAACGTAAAGAGATTATTACTCACTACAACTCGTAGAAAAGTACACAAACAATCGGTAGGCATACAGAAGAAACCTCTTTACAGATAAATCAAGAAACCGGGTAAAAAACTAACCCAGTAAATAAAAAGACCTTAACTCGACGTATTCAACGAAGATATAAAAACTCAAATCAACAAACAGTCAACAAAGTAAACGATAATAAAAGAGGGTAAGTCTTCCGACAGAAAAGTGGAACGAATATAAAAGGAAACAACACGTCTTCGAAAATTAAAATTAATCTAGGGTAAACAAATAAAAACGAAAATAAAGGTCTTAAGATTCTCCACCTAGTATCTCCTAGGACGACACTAAATACAGCCTCTCACAAAACGGATACAAGAGGAGATCCTCAAAATATCAAAGACCAGAATGTAAATCTAGAAATTAGGTAAAACTCAAATAAAAACACACGCCACAATCTTTCACTAGATCAAAGTAAGAAAATGTTCACCAACTGGTCAAAAGGGTCGTGGTGAACAATTTCTCTAACAGAAATGAGGTAACATATAAGAACGGAGGAAACAGTTTCTAGTCCACAGGTATACACACACCTAAATAGAGACCCGAAAGATAAAACAAGGTAACTAGATATAAAGACAGAAACACGGTCATGGTATGACATTCTTCCGAAAAAATAGAGAGGAACAATAAAAAACCTTGAGACGTCAGTCTATCTATATAGAAAGGAAAAGAGGAAACAGAAAGTAAAGAGACGATAAACATTTCGTAGGAGTCTGTTGGTAAAAAGGAAAACGTAAAGAAAACAAACCCCTACCAAAGCTAGTAGTGGAGGACATGTGACAATGATTGAAGACAGGTATCAAGAAGTCCTTGAGGTAGTTTAGATTAGGGAACTTAGTTAAACAGTGAAAGTGACATATTAGTATTCCCTAAACTAATTCCAGTATGGACTTACCAGATCACCAAAGGGGGATGAAAGAAGTCAAATTCAGACTTAAACCGTTATTTTCGAGGACAAAAACTACTTCGTTATAGTTTGAGGAAAACCCTATGATTTATATATGTTTATCGAGGATTGAGTACAACAAAGATACGGAAATTACGGGAAGTAAACGGGGAGTAAAAAACGATGAAAGCGAACCCAGCCTTCCAAGTCACGTGTCCAATGGAAGGTCTTACGAGGGACTGTTGACGAGGGGCGAATGAGATAGTCTATGGGGTCGATACACAGGTATCACAGTGACCATAAAAAAAAACGTAGACATAGGGAGTACCTGAGATTTAGTAAAAATTTTTCCCCATATGGTATCAATAATAAAAGATAGATTCGTTATTGTGTTATGAACCACAAGTAATTCCTAGATTACATTTACAGTCAAGTCAGCGAGTCAGCACAGACTGAGACGTTGGGGTACCTGGAGTCGTGCGGTCCGAAGGGATAGGTAGTGGTTGAGGGTCTCGAACGAGTTCGAGTACAGGTAGCTTTACCACTACGGTACATTTACATTTACATATTTTGAAATTGACTTCAAGTAAATTAATGTGTTGACAGAACTGATAGTCTTATCGGTAATATGTGATACGGACGGACTAGGTCATGCTTTACTCTTGTTTTCAGAGTGAAGTTAGTTCTCTCGATTTACAAAAATTTTAAGATGATGTTCGTTTTCTCATTTCTTTTGAATATTCTTTAATATCATTCTCTATACCATAGGAGTCGTTTATGTTCTTTTGGAATCCTTTACAAAATATAGAAGAATTTGTAATGTGTTAATTTTAAGAAGTTTACGAATTATTACATAAGACACGAACCGTAGACACAACCAAAACAATTTACGGTTAAAGGACAAAGGTTTCAATCATAAATTTTTCTGAGAGAGAAAGTAAATAAAGTTACGTGTGAATGTCTCTCTGAATCCGAGTGTCTCATATTAGGTTTTATCCGTAAAAAATATAAAATGATGGAAGAAAGATGGATTGATGTTTTCTCTTGTTTACTTTCCTTCGAGTTCCGTTTCTCAATATTCAGATCAGGGATGACCATCTACCCAGTCACGACCTCTTCTTTCCTTTTCCCCTGTCTAACAAGTCTCCTGTTATTCAGTAGTTTCACGACTATTTCCACGTTACGAGGTCTTCTGTAGGTTTTGAAGGAAGTCCAGGTAAAATCGTTACATCCCTTTATCGTAAACGACACCGGAGACCGATATAGACCCTCTTTCAATGGGTAGGTGGGAACTGTGGACGGAGATCTCTCTCGACCTATACTGACTAAGAATTACCTTCGTATGTCCATTCTCCTTCCGTTTCGAATTAGTTTAATTTTAGTGGAGTGATTGGAGGGAACCTGACGTTCCTCTAGGTTGGTCAGTTAGGATTCCCTTTAGTCATTACTTATAAGTAACCTTCCTGACTACGACTTCGACTTTGAGGTTATGAAACCCGGTGGACGGCACTTCTCGACTGAGTAACCTTTTCTGGGACTACGACCCTTTCTAACTTCCGTTCTTCTCTTCCCCCACCAGCTCCTACTCTACAAATCTATCGTAGTGGTGATGTTATCTGTACTTAAACTCGGTTTAGACCCTCTATCACCTCCTGTCTCCTCTGACCATACGACGTCAAATACTTTAGTATTTCTCGAAACTTGTTTTTGTTGTCGTTGTTGCACACCGAAGCCTTTGACGGGGTAATTCTTTGACTAAATATTTTGTCATACCTCAACGATGATGGTGACCTCATTGAATTTTTTCGTCTTCTTTTAGGGGAAAACTTTTTAGTCGTGTATTTTTTTAACTTGGATTAAAATTTTGTTACTGACTTTTAGTCTTAGATAAATAGTTAATTGTTTATAATTGAAAAAACCTGTATCAAGGGTGAAAGAGTTTAGAACGACGATCCTGTCTCTTATCAAACCTTCTTACACTATATTTCCTCGTGTAATATCTGTGAATTCCCCAATTAAAAAAAAATTCCTGACCTTTTCTAGTTAAAAGTAAGGTTAGGGTTTCTTTCCGTTACGGTTTCTTACGAGTTTGATGGCTTGTTAACGTGAGTAGAGTGTACGATCATTTCATTACGAGTTTTAAGAGGTTCGGTCCGAAGT